>LD351896.1:160211-179905 GCA_001465055.1 Ptychodera flava | reverse complement strand
AAAATGGGGTGTAAAATTCTTATTTGTCCCAAACCCCAATAAAACTTTACTACTTAAGTCAGGTCACGTGACCATAATCTGTTATTTTCCCGCCAAAATTGTATATTGCAAATAACTGAATATTCCAACCGCTAAACATCAAAATATTTAAAATATTATGACAAATTAATGTAAAATGGGATGGGAACTTGTGTTAGAACTAGTGGCAGATGCAAAATTATTGAATTTTGAATAACATTTCTTCACAAAAAACAACAAATACAATATTTTTGACGTTTTACATGAATATTTTGAATATCAGAAAGAAGTATAGATAGAGTTTCATGAGTGCCATGTATTTTTGAAAGAATATGATAGATGTTGTTTCCAAAAGTGCAAAGAAAATCAAGAAAATTTAACTGCTTACGGTTGGAATATTAAAATTAATAAAAACGTAAATTTTGGCGGGAAAATATCAGATTTGGTCACGTGACTCAACTCGTCAAGATTTAGGCAGACATTTTTTTAAACAATTTAATAATTCCAATAATTAGGCCAAATATCAATCAAATCTGGTGGTTTTTAAAGATAATTGATCATTTTCTTACTTTTGGGCTTGATGGGTACAAACACCCATGCATTAACTTACTTGAGCAGGGGGAACCACAACAAAGTGAGTATAAACTAAGTATATTAATTAAGTTAAATCTACATTGACACATCCATAGCATACGTTATCTACTGTAGTCACACAGATAATGACATGGTATGTTTTCTGGAGCATATAGGTGGAGGTAAAACCAAATGCTTTGTATTGTCAGTCAAATCTTATACAGCCCCCTATTCTCCATGAATACACTGTAGTTTTATCATTGTTACTAAAGGTCAAGAGTAATTGAAATATATCAACATCATGCAGGTCCCTCTAGCCTTGCATTTATGTAGACACTATAAATTATAAGGTCACATTGTTCTGCACTCTCGGAACCAGAGTTCTTATCGCGCGTACGCAAATAAGTATCTCTGGCACAGGCAGATTAATATTCATGTGACCCCGAGGTCATTGGAACGTCAATGAACTACTTTTTTACCTGTCGCGCACTGTCGCTATGGTATTGCTACAGTAACGCGCGACAGTTCGAATTCGTTCCAGCACGCGCACAGTTATCTACAAATTCAAATAAAAACGCTATTTTATCTTTTCAGTGTTTATTTATTGTTCTTTCTTTTGAGTATTCATATATACGGCCTTGGAAAATAACTTTGAGTGCAGGAGGGGTCACAATTCAAGAAAATACATCATCAGCAGACGATACAGTGGATTTGCCCAAAGGTTAGAATTGGTCAAAGCCTTGTGTCTTCCCGAATAATTACACTATTTAAAAGTAGTTCCAATGCTAATTATATTTTTCCAGTTTGTGTTTTGCTATAAACTTATAGTAATTAGTTTTCAAACCGATGAACATTTTTGCATGGTTGATTGACTTTGTATTTTGAGCGAGTTCGTCACACTGTCGGTTTTCGAGCTGACTTCCGGTTTGCGGATCGGTATGTGGAGATTTACCACGTAAACAGGACACCTGTGGCAGAGTCACTTATCGCCGAATCGAATACATCAGGAATTGTGGGTAACACGCGATAAGATGACTCTGCCTGGAGATTGATTGTTCTGCTGGCAAGGTCTATTGGTACCGTAGCCTTGTATGCAGCATATTACCTTCAAGTTTGTAAAATGAAGGTGTTGTATACAGCATAATAAGACTGACTTAAGAATTTCAAAGGACACTAATTCAGAGCTGATTTCATTTGTATGTTATTTATGTTTAAATTTTATGTAACCGATTTTTGAAATACCAAGATAATCACATAATTATATTACATGAAGTTAGTTTTATTGACAGTGAAAATATATGTGAAAGCATGATGCAGATCATTAATTAAAATCTAAGAATGTACATTATTGAGGTTTATCATGGGACAAATGAAACATTAAGACATGTTCCTATTGTTATAGTGCCATCATTAAAATACCTGAAGCGAAACTATGAGTAGTCTATAGGATGCTGTTGCTATCACTTTCAGAAATAAGAAACTCAAGCAGTGAATTGAACTTTTAATTTGTTGTGGCGAAAAGTTTCATCATTAACAGTTGAAAGTTTCCTATACTCAAGGTATTAAAATCTGTGTAACTGGTCAATCCTAATATCATAGAATAAAGTACCATGGAAAGCTAAAAGTTGGTGTTTCAACATTCACAGGTTAGTTAAAGCTGCTAGACAGTTAAGCTGCTTTAAATTATTGAGATAAGAAGCTGAACTTTTAGTCAATCATGAATTATGAGGATTGTTGTTTACGACATTTTCTGGCTTTAGCTGGCGATACTTTGATGATACTATAAGATATTTTTAATAGCACTATGATATGCAGTGACTTGGTCCAGACAAATATAAAATGATAAACAAGTACTGTGTACAGTGAGGTACAGTTTGGTAAAATAAATACCAGTAAGAGCTTGTTTTTCAGAGAAACAGTTATCATACCAGCACATGTTTTATCATTACAGAATTGGAGGAACAACTCACTCAAAAAGGTGAACCAGCACTGCAGACCACAACAGTGTATGGGACACTTAGTTTACAGGCTAGAAGTTTACTTCAACACAGATGCAGTGAAAAACAACTTGCAGATTCTGACATCAGATACTTAGAATTAGCAAAGTCGAAAGTTCAGTTGTTACAAAGCCAACTTGAAAAAGCTTGCACAGATAAGCAAATTCTGGAAACCCAATTGGCGGAAGCAGTACATGAAAAATTACAACTAAAAGAGCAGTGTCAGGAGTACATGCAGCGCTATCTTAGTACTGAAAAGATAGTTTCTACACAACTAAGTGATATTCATGAGCTGACGACTAAATTGGAAACATTAGATCCCAAAAACGTTGAAAATTTACTTAATAGGCCACAAGAAAACGACAAAGTAATTGCTGAACTGATGACCAAGCTATCACAATTATCTGATGTAACATCTGATTTTGAAGTGCAGAAAAGTATTGAAGAAAGTCTTGGTGACCAAAGTATCACCACTGCTGCAATGGAACGAAAGGGTGAGTTCATACATGTACATTTGTAAGAATTCAATCATAAGAACAACTTCCATGACAATTCTGGTATATTTTGATTGCATTATTGCTATACCATTATTATCAATAATTTTTAAAACTTGTCTAAATGTACATTTGTAATTATGATTGATTAAGAACTGTCAATCAGTATAATCTGAATGCGGGATTACAAAGAGAAAGGTTTTGAGGGTTACAGGTTCAGGTAGAGTACTACTAGCGCTCATGCAACGATAGATAATCACTCACCATTATTTCTGTACACACATTTAATTTGACGGACAATTTTATCAATACCCCACAGTTCAGTGAATTGCTTTAGGGAACTTGATAATGTGTGTATGAAGGAATTATGTGTTGTAAACTCATCAGAGGTCTTCAATTTGAGATACAAAGCAGTTCCAGTATGCTTAATTTTTAAAGAGGTTGGTATATTCAAATTCGATGAACAAGCACAGATAAGGTAAATTCATTTGTTAAAGTAATTATCTTGGTTTTTCTGTTCTTCATATTACAATTGTCTGATACTACAGGGGATGTATATGCCAAAAGAGAAATTACTAAGCTAGAGGAATCACGGATGCCGGTCGGGGATGGATGTGAGATGAAAACAGAAACACCAATAAAACCTGAGATGACTGGCAGGGAGGGAATTGAGGTGGAGACAGCTGTCAGGGATGGAAGTGGAACAGAAACGACGGATACAGCCACACCAACACAACCTGAGATGACTGGTAGCAGGCTGGGACATCAGATTGAGGCAGCTAAAGTCATCATAGCACAAGAGCATCCGAAAGGTAATTAGGTTTTGCTTGTAATGTACGTGAAGTAGTAAATTACCAATGATAAACAAAAATTACTGAAGAAGAGAGTTATGGATATCAATATGCAAACCAATGAGTAAATACGTGTTTGGGGCACTAGATAGAAGTAAATACCACTACTTTATCTTTACAATATATGGTACATATTATGGTTTCTTGCAATCTCCATACAGAGATTGTGCGCGGTGTGAATAATTATAATCCAGCTGGGCCAGAAAGAAACAATAAATTGTTCATTGGAATCGCCGCTTCTACTTAGCCCAATTTGGAATTTTTTTTATTTCGGCAAATTCATATAGTGATGTAGTTGTATGCCAAGCTGTGGCCTGTACCAGTCCAATGGAAACAGCTTACTACAGTGCAACAACAGTATCAGCTTGTTGTTTCTATTGTGCAGGACAAGAGAATCTTCTGAACGATGACTTTATAACTTCACTCAGATCAAAATGCAGTGTTGTTAGACCATTGTGTAAATTGTGTCGGGACAATGGTAAAGAGGCCAAAACATGGGTCGAAAGTATATTGAAAAATCTCAGATGCTAGGTTCTAGCAGGAGGATATTGAAAGACAATACTGAAATGTTGTATTCAGTGATTTGCTGTGCATATAAGTTTTATTCTTAAAGCATGTTGAAATACTCAGAATATGTTGTCTGAACACCGACTGTATACGTAATTCCCTATGTGTTTTTCTCAAGGGTTTATGGTTATTGTTGAGAAATATAGTGTTGAATTCAATAACCAGTAATTAGTGTGTCTTTTCGGAGATATTTCTGGTTATCATAAAAGGGGAAAATATTATTTAGCCTTGTCTGCATCCGAGCAAAAAAGTCCGAGGGACCATGGTACCTTTGGCCTAGAAAATAATAAAAAACTATTGCTCGCCGCTCCTGAACCTTGGCCCAAACAATCCAATGAACAAGATTTTATTCTCTGGCTCTAGGGAGTCTCAGCAGAGCCACACTAATCTCTGTCACAGGTGACGAATTTCACCAACTTTTTGGGTAATCCGCGTTTTTCCCTGATATATATTTTCCGTCTTTTTTATACACAATACTTCGAACAAACAAAAATTAGATAGATGAAAAGTACACCAAATTCAATATCGATCCTCGATTCCTTGAACACTTGCAAAACATACACCTTGCTTTAGGTTACATGGATGTGAATCGATGATTCAAAATATCTGCACCAACAGCTGTCAGCATTGGAGACACGATTGTCAAAGTTATAGATTATCATCATTTTAACTAGTGTTTGTGTATTATTTCTACCACTGTACGGAAAGTGGACAGCTCGTATCAAAATCTGAGATGCCAGCCACGTTTATTGAGGCAGTTGGGCACGCCCAGGACTGAAATAAGTCCCACCTTGAAATATTTAAATTTGCCTGCAGCAGAGATTGGTGGAGGCTCGCCGTCAACAACTCAGAGAACCTCTAGCTTTGTTAGAATTATCTGCGCTGCATTGCTGTCAAACCACCCTTCAATCTCTGCGTGGAGATTGGGTTTCTTGATTACTTTTAATGAAATTGATGATGAGAATAGACGATACATATAGTAAATGAATTACTGCTAGATCATTCAACCATCATAGGAACAGAAGGGACAAGGGGCTCTTATGAAAATCTTCAAATTTCTAAAACCAACTGAACAATTTCTAGTTGGACCAAGAATATTCATCAATAAAGCAAGAGCCAATCTAAAATGTCAGTTCCTGTTTGTTTGAAAATCTCCGAAAATCCTGTTAAGTAACTTCCTACTGACAGGCATTTCTTACCTATCACAGAGAAGAAAGATTCCAGAGGTATTTTCAGCAAGTTCTTCAAACGTCTTACTGGACGTAAAAAGACATTTGATGGCAGTTTGGTGACTCCTGGAACTACTGCTACACAGGAACAAAGAAACTTTGGTACAGCTAGTAGTGAGGTTTTGCCTATTGGTTCAGTGTCCTCTGAGATGACATCTGGTGGTATGGTGATACCTGGTAGTGACAGTGATGAGAAGACGAGTAGTTCAGAGTCTTCTGAGGAGATATCTCATGGCACAACAACAATTGAAACTTCGAGTATTTCTGGTCAGTATTAAAATAGTCAAATTAAAAATAATGGCTTTTAAAGCAACATCTGATTCATATACTTGTTATCTAAACACAGTTTCAAGAAACGGCAATGCTATTCCAACTTTTCTGTGTTGTCGTATCAAACAGTATTGTCGAAGAGAGTCTATGGTTCTACTACAGAACATTTGCTTTGCATGACTCAACATGAGGGAAAAATGTTCTGATTCAGTAGTTTTAGGAATTTACCACCAATTAAAATCGTATGATATTGCATGCAGTGCCAATGTTTTGCCTATTGAAGAACTAGAGAGTCAGTGTAGACATTCTATGCATACAACATGCATACAATACTGACAGTTGGCAGCCATGGAACCAGAATGGAAGTTGTATGAAAAATTTAACAGCAAAGCAATCATATGTAAAATTGCAACCCCTCTGCAGATCCTTTGGCAGGAGAGTAAAACTTATAATCATGCAATTAATCATTGTGTCACCAAATATTTTTCAAAGTTTAAAATTTGTCTGTCACTTTTTGGAAGTGAAAGAACATTTAAGGGGATAACAGAGATAGTGCTTCTTACCATGCAAAATAATTACAAATAGTAAGAAGCATGTTGGCAAAATTGATATGACAACTTTTAAAGCATAAGTTACATTTTCGCAATCATTGTATATATCTTATTACGATATCCTACAAATTATGGTATTCTGATTACAGAAAATTCAAGTTCAGTTTGATATTTTTATGTTTTTGTATTTTTTCACCTAAATATGGGTTTTATCAAAGTTTTCTTGCCAAAAAGAGAAACGACACATGATTCTTGAAATGATTGTACTGTGAAACATGATCTGCCGACACAGACCACACTGGCTTTTAAGTGTTAAGTGTTAGCAGTATTCAGTGTTAAAAACCGCTCGGCCAAATCCCCAATAAAGAATGTAAGAAAGTAACAGTGACGTATTGTATATCAGTTTAACAGATACTGATTATAGGTGCAACAAATGGTATTTTCTTTTCCTGATATCTGCATTCTATTTTATACCATACATATTCAGTGGACTATAAAATTTGATTACTTACTTCTTACAATTCTGCTTCCTTCAAATCTGCAAGACAGCTCTCACTCGGCAGTTGATTCCATGATATCAGTATATTTATTCACCAATCTGAGAAAAAGGGAACAGTTGAAATAAGCATTATTGATACATATACATTTACAGGGAGCTAACATTACCCTCTAAAATCATTTTCAAGGTTGATGGTAATAGTTACCAATCCTGTAATCATTCAATCTAGCATTTACACTCAATCAAAGAGAAGTAGCAAATATGGTAAAGAAATCTGAATTTGTCATGCAGTAAATTAGATATAATCACCGTGGAAAAAATTAGTTCATTTTAAGAAAAGCATGATTACTTGTCATGGGAACATCAGTATATTAGATCGAGATCCAATCATATAAATTATTATAAATTAATTTCAAGTAAAACTTTACAAATGCAGAAATTATGCCCCAATATTAGATTTTGTCCCAATTTCACAAAAGTGTTGCCATGAGAAAAAGAGGTTTAATAATCAATCTGCTAAAGGTACAGATATTTCACAAAAATGTCAACAACCAGCTGAAACATGAAAAGGTTAAATACTACACAGAAACACTGAACTAAAATTTTGGGGAAATGGAATTAATAGTAGTAAGATTTTTGGTCATTGAAATCCGTTCATAAAATCTGCAAACGTGTAATTTGTTACCAAAAACTGTATTTTTGGCATCTTTTATTGCAAATTTCATCAATTTTGTAATGAATCAGTGCATTGATCATGAATTTGAAAGAATATTAACTCTGGCTTTACTAGTGCAGGAGTTAATTGCAAATGAGAATTTTTTTAAAAATCGACAAAAGTGTTGCTATGGCAACATAATATATTCTAATTACATAATTCATAGTATGAGGTACAATCTTTACACTAAAATAACATCATAAAAAAGTTAACACAAAAAGCTGTAATGTTAATGAAAATTGAAAATGAACATCTGTACAAAAGATAAATTTATTGTGTTGCCATGGTGAATTGACAATCAAACGAATGTAGCAATGATAATAAATAAATGAAATAGTTTGGTCACACGATATGAGTTATATCAATATCTATTGTCAGTTGAAGGTACATGGGATGCTTTGCTTAGCTTTCATGCATGTTTTTTCTTGCAATCACAATATGACCTTTGACATTTGATCTTTCAGAGCACTGGTCAAAGAAGATACTCCACGGCCACAAAAGTCCAAAACCTGAACAACAGTTCAAACATGTGAGAGGTCTAGCATTCCACAAAGATAAACTTTTGGTGTGTGACAGCGACAACAATATTGTACACATACTGAACCAAGATTACACCTGTGAAAAGGAGTTGGGCAGTTTCAGTGGTCATTTTGCCAAGCCATTCAAGCCACAGTCCATAGCTGTCTCTCAGGACAACCTCTACTTGATCCTTGATAAGAGTAATGTGCAAATAGTTGTTTGTGATCAAAATAATAAAGTTATCAGAATAATTACCCTACCTGCAGACTCAGATCCTTGGTGCATAGCTGTTTTGAAGGGGTTTGTCATTGTTACAGAGGTCAACGGTCACCGCCTTCTCAAGTACAGCCTGGACGGAGAGTACATTTACGACTTCGGTCATCGTGGTGTTGGCCGTACACAATTCCAGTACCCCTACTTTGTCGCTGTCAACAGGGATGTCATCATGGTGTCTGACTGTCACAATCACTGCATCAAGTGTTTTGATAGTCAGTTCAATTACCTTTACGAATACATTCACCATGGCACCGGCGATGCTAAGCTGTCCTCCCCGTTCAGCATTGCCGTTGATGGCTCTGACAATGTTTATGTTTGTGATCGGAACAATGCTAGGATTTTAATGTGGAGTGGAGATAGAACGTGGAGGGGCCATCTATTCCGAGGTGAAGTGAGATGGCCCTATCACATGGCAGTGACCGCCGACGGTGATAGAATTGCTGTTGTTGGTGGATCGTCGAGGTCCTGCAATGAAATCGTAGTATTTTCTAAGTAGACAGAAACACTAAGATGATGTGTAATGTCTAAATTTCATCAAAATGTTGAAATTTATTCAAAAGTTTTGACGTGCTAATTTGAATCGTCACTCAAGCGTGACAAAACGATCAATTGCGCTGTTTAGATCACCCTCCAAACTTACAATCGGTTACTTCTCGCATTTGAAGCCGATATTTTAGGGGCAAAATATTCAAAGTTGTTGTCACCACATCTCTAGAGTTTGAATATAATGTTAATAATATAATCGCAATCATACCAATCCATAATCCAATAACACTAGGTCAAAATTTGTAAGACAATAGTTGTAAACATAGACACAAAACAGCACAGAACAGACAGTAAATAGACGGTACACAAACAAAGTCAAATTCATGAAAGAAAGATATATGGACCTCTGGCCAAAAGACCAAGAAGTGATGTCAGGTGTTTCGAAAATAGTGAGCGCATCCTGCCCCACATGTGGCACCGGCCATATATCAATCTGTAAGTCAGATTTTAGACACATTTTAATTGAAAAAATCAAGGAGATTTGACAAGAAGTGTTTGAAAATCAATGGTGATTTGTCATTATCACAGCACATGAGTCATGTCAAAAAGTCAATCTTGGGTTATTTTCCACATTTCCAAACATAATTTTGAACTGAAAAATTTAGCATAGTTGTCACTTCATGTCTTTGATACAAATATGCCAAAAGTGATTTGTTTTGGAGAATTAGTACTGTATTATTTGAGTCATTTTATCGAGAGGTGTGTTCTGAAATGCAAGCTTACTGATAGCAGAACCGATCCCATTACATCTCAACTCGTAGAGAATGGTGAATCAACAGTTGTGTGTGCAAAATAGTTTGAAAGAAAATACTTGAATATTCCGTGATGTCTGTTGTCAAGTATAGCTGCAAAATTTCCACATGTTGTACCAAAATTAAACCTATATGTAAATTATAATATCCAGGATCATACGAATGTGATGTTGGCGTGAGGCCTTTCTAATTCAGTGACGTACACTGACTGAGTTTGTATAGAGGGCGCTATCAAACAAAAAAAAATGGCAAAATGCAAGGAGCAATGAATAAACGGAACAGCGAATTTAAATGCAAACTGCTTATTCTGGTTACTTTAGTTCATTATAACGCTTAAATAAATCGATCTTTTCTTCAAGTAACATTCATCGCTTCAGTGGTGTTCCCTCGACGTTTCAACTATAACTAAGTGACAACAAGCAGAAATAGTTCTTTTCCTCCTCGGCAAAGTCAAAGTTTGATGTTTTAGAGTCTTGTCGGATGCTATCATGAGGTCAAAGAAACAAAGTACAGACAAACTAGATGAATCAACGTCAACATAGAAGTCTTGTTGATGTCATGAATAACAGGTCTATGGTCTCTGGTGAACATCGTCACCAACGGGCAACACACACAACTACTTTCGTTTATTAATAAACTTATATGACATTAATATTCTGAGTCACAGGGTGATATTCATTGGCAAAACAGCTGCAATTACAGAACTACAAGTTTGTACTCTATGTAGATTTCAACAGAAACACGGTTAAAACTAATTTTGGATAATGGGATGGTAAAGAATGGTCGTTTTAACCTACAAATGTAAGCTCATCAGCTTTTCTTTTTAAATTACACCACCGTCCCTCCGTTGTTGGAGGGACGGTGGTTACACACTTGTTATATGAAAATTTGTAATATTGCGACATTCAGCTATATGGCACCTAACACTTTGAGAAATTTGAAAAATATGAAGATCCAATTATCCCAAATTAGTTTCAATCGTGTTATCTATAACAGTTATCCTGTATGAATAGTATGATATGTATGCCTGATGCATATCGTAGTTTTGTTTTGTTTTGTTCAATAATACTGTTTAGACGTCTCAGTGATTCAAGAAATAGGGTTTCAAGAAAGACAAAAGCCTCGGACTATTTTTGTTCTGTTTTTACTTCTGTGATTGGCAAAAGTTGGTGTCAATTGCATTTACTATAATCATTTTCAACGGAACTCTGGCTATGGTTTGAAGTGCAGCACTGCTAAGTCCGAATTCAACTTGATATTTACCACCTCGGATCGCTGTTTTGATTTCGAAAACCTTGGGTTGCTTTGAGAATCAAACGAAAATTAGAGAAATGTCTACACTGGGTAGAACAGCATGACAATGAGAACTACATGATACGTTGTACAGAACAAAAGTATGCTTGCTAGTTTCTTTTTGTTTTGTTTTTTGGAATGAGCTATATACTTTCCATTTTCCTGTTATTTTATTTTCTCTTCTCTCATTCAATTTTAAGGCCTTATGCTGAATAAAGACCTACTTGAGTACAGCATTCAATAAAATGTCAGTAAACATACAAAGAAATCTATGGCCATGCAGAGGTGACGGAATACTGTTACCCATTTCACAAATGTTTTGTCTTTTTTATTCTCAGTAGTTTCTTCATTCAAAGTGTCAGACGTACCATCTATTATTTGTTCATGTTTGAATCAGCCATCCCATTTGCCGTTGTAGATACCACGAACGACGACTTTGTCATTTTCGAATTTTTATGGCTTCTGTCGCAGTTATTAGAGTCATAACATGTTTGTTTCTTTGTGGTGTCCTGACCTTGAATTAATTAATACTTGACCAAGCAATACAATATTTACAGAATCAGAAAAGCATCTCTATACTATCATTATGTGCCTACCGGATTAAGTTGCAATACTACCATCGGAAATCATTGCATCAAATGAATGAAGTTATCTCATTTGATCAGAATCGCCCATGTGAATGGGACACATACTGCTATATTTACGATATGTTCACTTCAAATATATCGAAAGGATGCTAATATTTCAAAACTATGTAGTTCTGTAGGTAGTTTTGCAGCTAAATTCTCGTTCATTTTGAGCATGACCTGTTTAGGGCACGCAAAATTCTATTGTTATCGATGGTAGATTTATAATAATGGTACTTATTTCGGTTCTGATCACATATATTGGTACATTTAAAGTGAGACAGTCAGACTTTATATTCAGAATAAATGAGTCACGTGATAAACTGCGTATGAGCGTGTTTCCACTTAATTTTCTGAATTATGACTATCATATTATCTGACACTGAGAGCAATACACAGTTCACTTTTGGCAGAACTGAGCAGAAAATCCACATCATCGTCCGAGTCTAACTCTATGCAACTGTGTGTGTGCATGGACCTTAGTACCAGCACACGGTTTTTCCTGGCCTGTGTACATAAACTTTTTGTAGTGAAGGTTTGTTATCATTGTGAAGACTCATTACCTATTTGATCAGGGTCTACTCTGACCAGTCAGAATCTGCCGAAAGTGTTTATCATAAGACTTAAACTTTAAAACCCTAGTTATGTCGACATAACAATAAAGATAGTGAAACACGGTAAAGAAATTCAGGGGATGAACGGAAAATGTGTGACCATACTGACGGTGGGATTGAACAAAGAAGGAGTTGGTTGTATTTCGATCATACAAACAGACTAGGCAACTGTCACCTTTCATGAATATTTTGCAAAGCGGAATCCTTAAGGAAAACTAGTTACATTTTGCAAAGAGTAACGAATTCTTCATTCTTCGCTTGTGCAAGTGAAAGGTATATTATTCCCTCGTATTTTCCTGGTTCAGCTTCGAGAATACTCATGACGTAATTACCTTGTCACCAAGGGTTGAGTATTTAAGTGTTATTGGCTAAGGTATTTTCCTCTTTAATTATATCACATGAAATGTTATTGTTTTGTTTTGTTTTATTTCGTTTTGACACTGCAAATTACCATGAGTGTTTCAATGGATCGGTAATTGTTTGAAACAGATACTATTTTAATAGAAAATATATATGAGAGACTTAAAGTCTCAGTAATTGAGTGGCAGTATATCATAATCAGATATGAACCCTATCATTACATGGTGCATCTATGTACATGACGACCAGCCTTGAGATCCCTATACCGATGCCACATTTGACTGGAAGTCCACGTCATCCACCTAGATCGGATTGCAAAAATGAGACTTGTTTTCAATGTCACTTACAAATTTTCACCCATGCATTCATAACTTTACCAAAATCGGACTCACTACACACCCTTCTACCCTATACGAAATTTCAAAATTATAGGACAAGCTGTCATTGAGGTTTTCGCCCTTGATGAAAAACATTACTAAGAATGATAATTTTAACAATTTTCTATAAGAATCTTGCCTACCATATCACGTTAGGAGGTGAACATAAAATAGCGACCCCAAGTGGTTTTGGATAAGAAAGTTTAGCTCACGAGCATGTATTTTCGTGCTCCGTAGCACATTTCCCTCACTGAAATGAAAAGGAAAATATATGAAAAATCCATCGTCCATTTTGCGAAACGGCTGTAAGTCAATCATATAACCTTGGTTTGACCTATGTACTTTCGCATTCAATTTTTCTGTCAATAGCAAACTTTACCAGAGAAACGTCTATTCTTTGATCCGTCATACATTAGTTAATATCATGTTTCGACAACAGGTTGTTTTACAGCCGTACCCTTTCTTTTGAAGTACAGTGTTCCAAAATCACGATCCATGTTATTGTCGTGACATTTGGCAAATACAATGGTAGCCCATTTAGGAAATTCCCAACTTGTGACGTAGATCACCGTCATTGTTAATAAACACATGTGTGACGACACATGCCCAGCTTGCAAAATGATTACAGGTATCACCAATCCTGTAAGTTTTCTGATATGTAACAAAAGGGGATAGTATTCAATGGGATCAAAACCACTCCCTAAGGCGATATGTCTCGCTAATTTTAGACTATATTTTGATTCCCATAATTGGTATTTGTATGCTCTTTTGTAAAGAATGTTCGAAATCGTAGAGAAAATTCTGTAGCCATGAGAATTTATACCGAGGAAAACCCAAAAGGTAGTCACCGCCAAAACCTACCATCTCCTCACTAATGCGGTCATAAACGGTTGGTTCATCCGAGATCCCTGTCGTCGGATCTTCCTTGAACTACCTCGGGATGCCTCTCTCCTCCCAAACTGGGATCGAGATGCACACTGACGCATTTGTGGGGTCCTAATGAAACAAAATTAGATCGTTGAGTGTTCCCACATACTACCAGAGAATTATAGCAAATTGTCTCCTTATTTAAGAGGTGTCGTCTATTAGTATTTCGTTAGGTAAGCATATTTTCTGTCGAATGTAATAGTTACGTCGTTGAGTAATGAAGACATTGCAGGGAAGAAAGCGCGTAAATGTGATATTGCCGGGTCATAATTATTTTCCACAAAGGCATCGATGAAAAGAGTTAAGTTTGCTGTCTTACGTTTAATTCACACGCAATCGACGTTGTTGAAGCAGTTGAAGGCTCTACACTAAAGATGTTTAAACATGTTGACGTTGAACTTGAAAAAAAGGAAGCTCGTGGAAGGATGGTCTAACCATATTATGGTCAAACTGACCAATTAATTATAGGCGACTGTACCGTCTGCACGGTATACGAAACGTTCTTTACGGTGCTTTTCGTGTGTAATTTTATTACATTTGATTTTATTGCCAAATGTAACCACTTTTTCATGAGAAAAGAGACGATAAGCTCGTTCATTAATGGGCACAATAACGAATGGGCCAATTTGTTCACCAGCTTTGTCTAGCAGCAAACAGACGAACTTGATAAAAATTTCAACTTAAACATGACGATAAAAAACTCAATGTCTATAAGAACTATTTGCTAGAAGCACGGATTTAGGACAAGAATTTTAGACTATTAATGGTACTTTAATTAAAGTTGCTATCTGTGGTTTGATGACTACCACGCAGTATTGAAGTATCATCAGTGTGGCACCCAAACTGCAAACAAAATACACATTTTACCAGTGAATTGCTTTTAGTCAGATCCTTCACGTTTTCACTCGAATGCAGTGTACGTGTTTAATAAAATAAGTCAGTGATACATTCAGATATGAGTTCCAGTATCAGCATGCGCAATGACCTTAATGACACAGCTTGTCGGTTAATGCGGGGAAATCCCCTATCGATGCCCCGACGTAGCTGTTAGTTATGTATGCAAACCTTATGTGAAGGTATTCGGTAGGAAATGCCACGCGTACACTGATCTTTGTGACTTTCGAGACATATTGCTCATATTATACCATGTGCTGTCTTTAATTGTTTTAAATCACTGCTTGCAGTGATAAGTCTATCAAATTCTATGTAGTCTTTTGGTCCATAATTCGTGATGGCTGAGTATAATTATATATTCTGGAATTGGTTCCGTATAAACCTTAACTAGATTTTTGTTGTCGATGGTTTATATGTAAAATTATGCCCCGTATTGTATCAGAACGGCGAAAATCGCTCCCCTCTGCTTTGGGTTGTCTCTCCGCCTACAGCGCTAGGCTGAGAGCTAACTCGACGTAAGTGTGGGGAACACTCCCATCTAAAGTAAAATATAGAATTCAAACAAAACAGAAATATATACTGTATCGTGTACATCTATGCTGAAAAATTCATCTTAAACAGATGAATTTCATAAATGATGTTATCTGGATAGTTTGTGTTTTTCATATTTGAAGTAACGACACCAGATGTAGGAAGTACACTTAAGATGTGAAACGGTTCAGACAGCCGTTTTTAACGTCTTTTAGTTTGGGAGAGGGGAACTGAGGGAGGAAGAAAATAAATTTATCTCAGTACATGCATATTTGTACCTACTTTTATTCAGTGACAGAATAAGTGCTCTCTCTCTCTCTCTCTCTCTCTCTCTCATAATTTGCGACATCGGCAAAAGATTGCGTCGTGTTACTTTGGGCGCTTTACTCAGATGAATAAAAACTATGTGTTATTTGTTACAGCATGTGTGTCATTACGATCAATATCTAACAGATTGTTTGCTTTACACAGTGACAGTCACTGCAGTCAGCCTTGTTGTGACAGTTGATGAGGGTGTGGATTTAAACTTAAAAAAGTATCTCCAGTGAGATTCTACTGAACATGTTGTCCCGAAAAGAAAACAATGCTTTTGATCATGAAAATATTACCAGAAAAAAAGGTGGCGCCATTTCTTTAGCGTTCTTGTTTGAAGTCGTATTTTACCTTGACTTGCCCAGAGCACGACACGTTGATCATAGTTCTTTCTCAGTGAGTAATAATTGTATTTTGCCTACAATCATCCAGTCCATAGTTGAATTTGTATATTTTGATGGTTTGAAATCACAGAATGGATACATTGTTATATATTGTTTTCCGTTGAGCACTCCCTATTACTTGTATCATTTTAGGGAACACGATATAACAGATGCACGTTTTGTTTAGGGGTAACGTTATTACGCGAAGTTTGGTCGATATTGCGTCTTATGCGATCGATGTGTCCATATTTTGACGTTTTGCTCAACAACGAGTAATGATATGGAAACTTCCCGAGAATTTGTTAATGACAGTTTTTCTTGGGACGCAACGAAATTAGCGGAGAAATCGATACAAGTCACCGGGACCGTGCTTGCTCCTAAATGTATTTATAGAAGATTGGTTGCTAGGGAATGATGATAACTGTATCACTTCATGATATTATTCCGCAGTAGGGCCATTTCACCGGAGGGGTTGTCTATGACTTTCCGAACGAACAATTTAAATGTTATTATGCTAACATGTTTTCATAATTTGAATGAGGTTTACATTTAAATTGAGCACGACAGCAGAATTAAACCATAGGCCGATGTGTGTAAAAATGGGTGTTTTCGTGTCGTGAGAAATATCATTAGCCGCTAACGAAAATTATGAGGTCCGTCAAAAATTGGGTCAAACTCGAACTTGCAGCATGCGAGACAGTGCTTGACAACGGCGTCGCGGAGTAACCATATCTAAACCATCTAACTATGAGGGATATTAAAGCAGACGTTCTTGTCAGCATATCTCCAGGAATATACATGTTCTTAGACATTTAAGTATACTCATAGTAATTTTTCGCGCCGTATACTAAGATGTAAAATATAATTAGTGCACGTTCAGTGAATTAATCAATCCATGCTGAGCAGAAAAGAAGTTCAGCCCTGTTGCAATATGAAAACGATTTATTGATAATGTTGATGTTTCATTATATTTGATAATAATGATAATTATACGATAGTATCACAATTTTTAGACTGTTTATTCCTAGTTCACCTGTGTCAGAACACTCCACTACAGACCCCTTCACAGTTCACGTGTGCTCGTACACCACATACACCAAACCCTTGTAACATTTTCTTTCTGCTCATAACAATTCATTATAATGATTCGTATCTTACGAATGGCCGATTCATGGCAAAACGATTTTATTATGCTGATCATGTACGCACACCCTCTGCTAGCAGTAGTGACTTTGTCCACCATGACAGGCGGAAGGTCTATAGATTTAAGCAACCAGAGCATATGCGCAGTCAGAGATGTTAAGAAATTCCGTAACTACCGCAGTGTGAACTTAAAAAAGATCGTTTGAAATCTTGACATGGAAGCTTGACGAAATATCGGTCAATACTGTTAGTTACAGCACATTTTCCTGAAATCTACCATAATAAACACAAAGTGAAACTGTTCTTACAATACCTTTGTTTACATAGAGAAATCTCTATACTTTTGTTTCTTTCTCTCTAGCTTCACTTCGCTGTTGACATTTAAATGTACTTATTGAAGAAAGGGCAAACTATATTACTTTAATTTCTATGATTTGTACGAATCTAGGGCCAGGGACGTATTTAGTTCCACTAGAACTTTTCTCTGCTCCCCACCAATAATATAATCATACACATTCTTTCTGGTGAAATAAATTATTATTATCATGTCTGTTCGTCCCTTCGCCGATATTCAAATTTTACGTGATGGTAGTCAGTGGTCATAGCATTGATGCGCTTTAATCAGACGTATTTCGCACATTTTCTAAATCTATTACCATTAACCTTGAAGCTTTATGACGCTTGAATGACTGCTTGCCTGTTGAGTGATAGAGTGACTCACAACGTGCTTGAAAATGGAACTTAAACAGATTGGGGGGGGGGGGGTTTCAGTTTAGATACAAAACCGTAGTATAAGTGTTTCACATCGTGTATACATATCAATGATTCACCATTTTATGATGAACCTAGTGGAAAGGCAGCTGCGAGGATCTATTGATCTCCGAATAGACACTTGCGGGAAAGCCTAGGTTCCCCCTCGTCCTATTTAGGACGAGATACTGTTAGTTACAGCACATTTAGGACGAGATATATAAGCAAAACGAAAGAACATGATGGTTCAGTGTTTTCAACACATTAATATTTCAGAGATTGCCAACAACGTATTGGCAATCCTTCTATCATGTCAGCGAATTTTTTTTTACACTTCTTGAAATGAGCTGGCAAAAATAAAATTTCTATCCCACTGTAGACGCTCTCTGTACTGAGTAAATTTTGTTTGTCAATTTAATTTTGTAGTTCACATTGTCCATTGATGGGATTGTTGGCCACAGCTCATCTGGGACGAGGGTCAACTTAAAATACGAAGAGACGCGTAAAATAATTTGTGATTGATAGTATTTTTCAAATAATAAACCTTTACTTTATGTGTAATAACTCTACATATAGTAAACCACAGCGATTTAAGGACACGTTACTGGGAAGGCGATTGTATCAACCACATAAAGTGCTTCATGTATCAAATATTCTAATTTTGCTGTTGAGGGAAAATATCTGCGGAATTATTCATTTGTGTCAAGAGCTTACGGCAGCATAATGATGAGAACGAGTGTGTTGCGTATCAAATGTGTATGTACTTGCAGTCCTGAGCATTGTTGCTGCCACATAGAATTTCACAATCAAATTATGAAATTCTGTCATGAGAGTGAAATTCTCACGCAATAACTAGACGCTCGAAAGTGAAGGTCTTCCCGGCATTGTAACTGTTGGACAAGGGCGAGAAAACGCTATACCAGCCATCCAATGAATGACTGTTGATAAAAGTCCCATTCCACAGAAACTTGACAAACAGCCTTTATTACCTCCCGCTCTTCTAGGTATTGAGGCCTAAATCTATGTTTTACGTTACCGTTCTTTAGTTGATTTTTTTAAATATTTACAAATCGCTTCAAGTTGAAATTTTACACGTTAAGACAGGCTCAATGAGCCAACAATGACGGTACACCATTATGAGAAATATCATTTACTGTGATTATATACCTGCGAAGAATACATATTTCATGTCTTGTGCGGGTTACAAAAAATGTAGTTGAACCAGTGAAGTCTAAAGTCATAAAGACCAAACCTATGTAACTCCATTGCATTGGATTTTATTGCCAAATTTGCTGCCATTTTCTGATGAGAAAGGACAATAATTATGTCGCTCATTAAATTACTACAAATGTTCACCAGCTTTGTCTATTGGCAAACCGACGGACTTGATAAAAATTTCAATCATTAACAAGACTATAAAAAAACGCAATGTCGACAAGAAATATTGCTAGAAAAACGAATTTAGGACAAGTTAAATTTTCAGACTACATATATAGATATTTATATAACTATATATAGAACAATATATAAATAGTTATATATATATATATATATATATATATATATATATATATATATATATATATATATATATTATGTATAAATATTTAAAAGAAAAAACAACAGG
>LD351896.1:123276-140557 GCA_001465055.1 Ptychodera flava | reverse complement strand
CCAAGGCTACAATTATTGCAGCTGACTCATCCATAGAGTGGCGCTCCGTAGTCAGTAACCCTGCAGGTTTCATGCTTTGCTAATACCGTCGTCACTTCATGATAGAATTTGCTCGTTTATTTCTTTTAGCGCTTTTAGCACTTTTGTCAGCCACACTGGGTCCATTTTGGATCTCTTTCCCAAAAAGCATGCTGGTATACTATGACTATCCTCGGCCATAGCCAAATTGTGATTTCTTTTTCTTTTTGAAAATTTTTGCTTGTGACACGACGGCCGAGGATTGTCATAAGACTGCATGTACTCTACGGAAACCGAAAGGGATGCCAGTCTACTATGACAACTGTCGGCCAAAGTTGAAATACATTTCATTTCGTTTTCATTTTGCTTTGAATTTACTTTAATTTTCATTTTGCTTTGAATTTTTATTTTCAATTTTACTTTAATTTTTTTATGTAACTCTTAATTTGTTTTATTTAATTTGAAATGTTTTTCATTTTAATTTTTCTTAAGGTTCCAAGACAAGAAATTGACCTTTTTGAGCCAACAATTTTCTATTGGTTAATAAGCTCAGATCCCCGTAAATAATACATTTCGGAAAGCCTAGATATAAGGGAACATTTTGGTTACCATAGTGTCATCATTGTTTACATAACTATCACGTGACAGGTAATTTGCATAACCTTTAAAAAATCGGTTTCCCTATGGTTTAGTTCGATGCTTTGAGATATGTGGCTGAAATATTTGACATAAAACAAAATAATTTAGACGTATTCTTATTGGTGACAACTCCAGGTCACCCTACAGCTGTAATACAGTCGCTTGGGGTTTCGTCTAGGTATCTGTATGGGACAGTGTTGCCCTCCGACCCATACACCAAAGCAAACCCTCGAACTACAGCACTGCAGCCAGTGTGCTGTTACCTCTGCGTGGCAATTAGGTGTGTTTACCGGCCACGCCTCCCCCACAGTCGTCGTTGGTGATACACCTCTACCATGCCACGGTCTCTCCGATAGAGGGACCGTGGCCACGCGAAACTTGTGTGCTTAGACCATGTTACCCTTGCTGTTTGGTTTTCAATGTCATTTATTATAAGTCGCCGACGTTTTCATTGGTGTATGCTTGCCCTCTGCTTTGCAGACACTTCATTGTACCATAGATAGCCACCCTTCTATTGTCTATGGTAATGTCTGCTATCAGTTCATTACAGACACATTATTGAGAAGCTTCCTATGGATTTCCGACAGAAGGAGACAAACTTGATGGTACATATAAAAATTAATACTGTTTTTACTGTTTTACGCAGAAACAAGGGCATTGAAAATATTTACACTTCAATAAACATTGCAGTACACAATTTCAAAATATCAGTATTTTCTAGATATTTTCAGGGTACTGTTTCTAGTATTTTCATTATTTCCATACTTGTATGAGTGTGAACTAAACATTGAAAACACTGATTCAGAAACGAATTTTAAAATCGTATGCTTTGGATCAGCACGGTTTATGGTGATGAACTGTTCACTAGCAGGTGAAATATTTGAATAGGTTTTTGAAATTATTAATTTTATTTTCGAAAGCATTCTCTGTACAATAACAAATTGCGTTTGCATGTTTTACTGACGTGCAGAAAACACAGAAGATTCAATTAGAAAAAAATATTGCCACAAATATACCATATGTTGTAGAAGAGATACTTGAAATAATAGTAAATTTAAAATATGATTTAATAAACTTGTTTTGTGTAAATCAATGTACTACACAAAGGATTTAATAAGGACAAAAACTGAAAAAATGTCCATCAATTAATCTGAAAACTGCATATGTGTTCATGTTGAAAAAGTTATAATGGGAGCACTTATGCCCTAAATGGTAACTGGCAACATGGCATATGAGAACAGAAGTAATTGAGTAAATGATATTTAAAATGTGTTATAATTAGCAGAGGAAAAGAATGACTATCAGAATGTTAGTGTACATTTAATGTACACTATTGCGGTTTTACTGTGATTATAATTACAGGATGTATTCATATATAACTGACAAGTGTTGAAGTAGTTCATTAGTCCATTTCAGTTGTTCAGTTTATCAGTGATACAGAATTTGCAAGTGATAATTTGTAAATATCAATAAAACTGATAGAATATGTCTGGTCTTTTTGTCTTTCTGAACAAAGATATTCCAAGTACATGCATGGTAGGTTATGGCATAAAGTTAAATCATTGCCATGAGAATGCTTGTTCCTCTCATTGATCCCCCTTCATATGAAATCTTATTTTCCAAAACACCATTCTCTTATAATTTCCCTACACACAGAAAGCCATGAAGTCAGACCACTACCAGGAGAGGCGGTGGACATTCCACCAAGCCCCACAGAATACCAAGTAACAAATCAAACTTTGTTGGAAATGGGAGTACTTCAAGCAGGGAAACATCAGGGCAATATGCAGCAATCACCGAGGAGGTAAATTGAAAACCAGCCACCACACTGTCAGGACACACATACTACCTGCCAAGTTAAAGGCTTGTGTTTTGTATCAACGATTTACAATGGCATTGGTCGTTAATTATCATTCAGATTTTCGTAGGGTTCACTTAACCAGCTTTGGCAAGATGATACAAATAAACTCAATGTTTAATAAGAATAAATAATAATAATAATATTGGGTTCTTATATAGCGCACATATCCACAAGTACATGTGCTCAAGGCGCTTTACAATTATTATTACCCCTGGTCACTGGACCTAATATGATACCACTCAACTCCCTGGGGAGGGAACTACAGCTCACATGTGCAGCCAATAAGCGCAGCAGAGCTAAAACACACACATTACAACCACTGTCCTACCAGGTACCCATCACTCCTGGGTGGGGAGAAGCGATGAGGAATAAAGTGCCTTGCTCAAGGACACAACACCATGGCCATGCCGGGGCTCGAACTCACCATCCTGTGATCGTGAGTCCACTGCTCTAGCCACTGGCCCATGATGCCTCCCTATGTTTAATAGGGGGGGCATCTTATGTTAATGCCTCCCTATGTTTAATAGGGAGGAATTAATGTTTAATACTTTTACTAATAAAACAATCTTATGATACTTATGTAGGCCATTTTTCAATTCACACATACTTTTAGGTAAAAATGCTTCAATCATTCTAGACAAAAAAATGGCCTGTTTGTGTATTCAAACTTTGTTATTAATAACCTGACAAAACAAACAGAGACTGATTCGTTAATATGTTTATTACATATTCCATATATCAAACATCGGCGCCACATAACATTCAGTGGTAAATTGCGTGATGGTGAAGCAGGCCTCATGGTCATCTTTTTACTTAAAGTGACCTAGAACAATTTTCAACTTGACTACTTCGTGATTAAAAAAATAATCAGTTTACTTTTTTACATACCAAATGTTTTTTCACAAAATTATGCACAAAAGTTTGATAAACCACATAAGTGATTCAAATATATCCATGCACCATAGGCGCACGACGAATTTTAAAATCACTTGTCTGTAATTTAAATGTTGAAACACGCATTTTATTAAAATCTGTGCAAACGGAAATCGTGCGGGCAGCTATTGAGGCATACAGTGAACAGTCCCCCGTACACGGCTGTGGCCGCTCAGCTCTACTGTTAACGTTACTAACTTTATACAAATGTCGAATTTTAAAATCATTTGTCTACAATTTTAATGTTGAAACATGCATTTTATTGATAACTGTGCAAACGGAAATCATGCAGGCAGCTTGTGAGACATACAGTGCGCACCGCCCAGAACACGGCTGTGGCCGCTCGGCTGTCTTGTACACATTACTCTAAAGGTACGAAAGTATTGGGAAAATAATTTTTAAATTAGACAAAATTAACGGTTATTGGCCATCCTCGTGATTAAAACTTCAACTTAATCAAGGGAATGCTTACAAAAATCGATCGATTGGCTTCCTAACTTGTAAAGTCAACATCAGTCCTATCTACGGCTGATAATTAGCGTTTTTTACGGACAAGTCCCTTGCCAGCGCCATTTTCAAAGTGTGCAGCTTGAAGTTGACGCATGCGCATACTTTCCTTTTAAACCAGTACGTCATTGTTATTCGTAATGATATGGGAGCCTTCAAAATGTCGGTGTCACGGGAGTTGTCCGGAGGTAAAATTTAGCGACTTACCAGCAATTACATGGCCCGATGCAGTTTTTGTGTTTCAAGAACCCAGTCGATCGATTTAGTACCACGCATGCGACAACACAGAGAAGTTTGAATCCCCAGGGTTGCCAACAACGTTTTATTTTACAGATTTTATTTAAATTATTTTCCAAATACTTTCGTTCCTTTAGAGTAATGTACAAGACAGCCGAGCGGCCACAGCCGTGTTCTGGGCGCTGCTCATAGTATGTCTCAAAAGCTGTCAGCATGATTTCTGTTTGCACAGTTATCAATAAAATAAAAAGTTTCACCATTCAATAACCGACGAGTGGTTTTAAAAATCGCCGAGTGTGTAAGTAACAGCAGAGCTACACGGCCACAGCCGTGCACTACACTGTAGTGTAGTCATGGGCACTGTTCACTGCAGTGTATGCCTCAAAATCTGGCCGCACGACTTCCGTTTGCACATTTGTTAATAAAATGCATGTTTCAACATTAAAAATTCAGATAATTGATTTTAAAATTCGTCGTGCGCCTATGTGCACATTTTGATGATGAAAATCTTTTGATTTTTTGAAAGATTTTATATTTATCATGAAAATAAAGCATATGATTGCCATTTGCATACTAAACCTAAAATTCAGCGTGAAAACTATGGGAGAGGGGCATTTCATAAAAACGTTACGGCCAAAACAAGGGACTATGTACCCTCAAGGCAGGAAACTATCTGCCCAATCATGTCAGGCAAATGGTCATCTGTCCTCGGGCACATAGTCCCTTGTTTGAGCTATAATATATAATATTTGATCATTTTATTTGTGTTCTATCGCACCTTGACTGACTTTTTGATACTTTCCATAAGAAAACTATGGACTGAAAATTGTGATCTGTGTTGGTCATGGGAATTGCTCAACTCTTTGTTTTATTTCAGTTTTTCTCAGATCTCATATGACGTACAGCCATTTTCATTGGATGAACATTTTGATTATGATAATGTAACATTGACTCCTAAGTGGGGACCAAATGACCATCCACTAGGTTGGAGAGATGGATTCTAGTACAATATGACATCCAGGTTGGAGAGAGGGACTCTTCTGACCAGAACCATCCTGCAGTACAAAAAGCATGACACTAGGACCAGATGGTCATTCTCAAGGACACTGACTGAGAATGACAACTGCGCCAGATGACCATTCTACAGGAGAAGGAAGGTGCATTAGAGATACTATTTTACAAAAGCAGACGAAGCTGTTAGCCGAGACTGTTGGAAGAAATATTTACTTCTCTGTCAAAAAAATTCCAGGATAACTTTTGTGATCCGATAAATGGATATGTGCAGTACCTAAATTAATCACAATCTTGGTTTGATATTTTGCTTATGAATATGCCAGAGTTGCTGCAAATATTGCTTGGTAGTAGATCCTCAAAGCTTGACAATAAACATTCCTGATCTGTCAGTCACTGAGACAATTCACCCCCAGAACTTTAGCACGGCGGCATGAACCTTGCTGGCATTTACCAAAACGAAGAGAAGTACGAAATTTACACAAAGACAAATTATCATTTAGTTTACTCACATTTGTTTATGTGCTGTAGTAGTATTCCATGCTCTTTTCTTTCAGAACCTATTGTTGGTAGGCGACATTTGAGGCAATTTCAGTACATTTAGGAAAAGAGTACATGAACTAGATTAGTAATTAGGTAAGATACAGTATTAACACATCTTACTCTCAAATACATGTTGAAATTAGACATAATGTTTGAATTCTTTTGGAAATCAAATGATATCAGAAGAGGCAGTAAGTCCATGGTCCCAGATCCAGGAGTTGCAGTTTTCTCGATTGACAATGCTGCTGTAGTATGTTGATTTCTAAAATTGACACTAATTGTTACTTTTGATCTCTTTTCGATAGAGTTTTCATATTGTAAAAATTGGTACATGCATGTGTTTTATGTTTTCCATAAATTATGTTGGAATGCAAAGGTTTCAGTCCTGCTAACAAAATTTATTGTACACAATGAGTAAAACGATGCAGATTGGAATTCAGTCGCCAACGGAACAAAAGACATAACACACATTGATAAGTTGAAACTGAGCATTTGACAAGATTTCCTCAGTAAAATAGGAAGTTGTACAGGTTATTTACCAACAACTTGTTGGAAATGGATCAAAAGCTACAGATAACACGTTTTTTATTGGAATTGAACAAGAGGGAATGAACAAAGGGCCACAGGTCCACATTGTAGGACAAATTGTAGAAAAGGTCCAGATTGTTTTGTGTCTGTTTTACAAGTTTTTAAAGTCACAAAAAATAATAAATCTGGCAAGAGGGCAATTCAAGAAAAGTTTCAAACTTATCTTTAACTCTTTAAGGTGACAGGCATATCCATGGTTCGATAGTTAATAACACAGAGTTCATTTTCATACCGAAGAAAGTGTACTTCGCTGCTTATTAATTTACTGATTGTGTAGTTACACAAGGACTTTGGTCTAAGTGCTAAAACTAGCTTTCCTTATTTGTAGATGCTTTATTTTAATGTAGTAAAATCGTTACTTTATTTTACAAGCTGTCAGTTTTAATTTCTTTGATTTCGCTAGTTTTTCCTATCTTGTGATAATCAACCATAAATTGCAGAACATTTAAGATATGTGTAGAAAATAAGGCATAAGTTATCAAACAAAACTTATTACACTTATTAATTTACTGATTGTGTAGTTACACAAGGACTTTGGTCTAACTGCTAAAACTAGCTTTCCTTATTTGTAGATGCTTTATTTTAATGCAGTAAAATCGTTACTTTATTTTACAAGCTGTCAGTTTTAATTTCTTTGATTTCGCTAGTTTTTCCTATCTTGTGATAATCAACCATAAATTGCAGAACATTTAAGATATGTGTAGAAAATAAGGCATAAGTTATCAAACATGAAAGACCAGTGTTGCTTAGGAAATAAACCCATATTAGCAAATTGATGTTGTCCATACCAATGTTTAGGAGTACAAGTCATGGATTTCACATTGTGGTAATCAAGGTGTGTATTGACCTTTCCCCTTTGACATCTGTGGTAACTATGTTCTTTCTTGTTCTGTGTCATTTACAGCTGATGTTTCTAGAAATTAAACTGGTCTTTAATCTGCAAATACCAATCTATAGAGTGAGTAATATAATGGAATTTGCAATGCTTAAAATTACACACAATTGACTAGATTTGTTACACTCTGTAAATACCGCAATTGCGTTAGGATTTTGCTTCGATGCAGGCACACTCACATGATAATCGACAGAAGCTGACTAATGTTGTATCAGTCTTGTAGTAGTGTTGGGTAACTATATTTAAACTCTATCGTGTTTGCTGCGAATTAATCCGCCCATTTCTTTCTTCATGGATAAGTCTTTCGAAGGATGGAAATGTCATTTTGTTACATGAATGCCTTGGAATGAATGTGGACGATAACTGTCCCTAATATAAAGAATGGTGTGCGCTTATTTAGTCAGGTTGTGATGTATGATGATCAAATCAAAAAAAAAAAAAAAATTAACCCCCAAAAAACTCTGAACAATGTCTGTTTGCAATAGACAAATTGCTATATTCACTAGGGTATTTCACCTTTCAGTACGATTTTCAAAAGAATTAGGTACTAAAAAAGCACACCAATATTGTAGCATACCATGGTATCCAGAATACTGAATAATCAAGATCTAGGCACCTGACTGTGATATATGGAAATACTGCTACCCAACTACACTGCTGAGGTGTCCATTTGTAAAAAAAAATAATTTTAGAGCTCTGATACGCATCCTTAATGCAAATAACAACCAGTCAATGCAATGCAACGGGACTTAGACAATATTACTTCATTATATATTACTTGTCTTTGCCTGATTAAGTGTTGGTTTGGTTCCAAATCATATGATACGCATCACTGTGTTGCCACACGACAACCAAAACTTTGGGAGTTGTGCTTCTTCTTCCTTGTGAATTACTGGCCATTTTCATCTCAAAATACACCAGTTTTCGGGCATCTGGATATACAGAGGTGTGAAGTAACCAGTGGTTAACAGAGTCATGGTATGTCTAACTCTTATCTCAATGTGCGCCATTATAAGCATGTAGTTCCCCGGAATGTAGCTATGCAAATTTACTTGGAATAAGAATATTCTGTTGTTCTCAGCCGTGGTTCATAATGACACATCAAGTAATCAATTATAGTTTTCCTTAAACTTCTGGACCTTCAAAGGGTACACAAATGTAATACGGCTAGTTTTCAATCGGATTCGAACCCACAACATACGGCATCAGTCGCCTAGCTGAGAGGCCATAGACAGAACCACTCGGCTAAATCTCCACTCCCAAAAAAGAGTGGTTCAATAGCCGGCTAAGTTGTTACATTTTTCTACTTGATATTAACCAGAGACTTGTAAACGCCAACAAAATACAGATGACCTCACAAGACCTTTCAACATTAATGACCTCTGTGACAGAAAAAAGACAAAGAAAGACTGTTGGTGATACAACTTCAGAGCTGCATTAAGATACATTCCTATCGATCCTGCTGTGAATTGGATCATATAATATAAACATACCGGTATTTCAATAATCAAATATTTTAAAATGATATCATTGAAGCATTCTGCATTATCAATACGTGATGTCCTACTGAAAATTTCTGGGCAACATATCAAAAGTTACTGAGTAAACAACCTACAGGAAATCATGTTAAGTCTTGTTCCTACTTGCCCTCTACAATTTGTATCACATCCCCACATTAAATTTACAATTCTCATGATAAACGATAATTAAGAATGTGGAATCTTGTATGTTAAAACAGTGTAAATAGCTGTTAATTTTTAGTGAAATGTCATAGGGACGATATGAAAGCTTTCCGGCTGTCTGCCAACTTGATCAAGAAAACAGGATTTATATGAGGATATATGAGGACAAATTTAAAAATATATAATAATAATAATAATAATAATAATAATAATAATAATGTTTATTTCGTACTTTGGCGTCCAGCCTATGGTACAGTAATAAATAAAGAATACGTATACATCGCCACAGGAACACAGAGGATAAATAAATCTACAATACAAAATCTTGATACACGAACAAGATAACACTATTAATCTATTCATTAGTTACAAATCTTTCTCTTCGTTTGTTTGCGAAAAACACATACTTTGCAAAATAAATAACCCGTCTATTTTCCAGTTGCATAAGTTGAAGGAATTTCTCATAGGTATGGTTTGTATAAAAATAAACAGGAATGTATTTCTGACGCAGATCATCATAAAGAGGGCAAACTAAACAAAAATGATATTCGTCTTCGATGACATTTAACTTACAAAATAAACATATTCGCTCGTTTCTTGCAACACCATACTTGCGATCAGTCTCAATTCTCAACTGATGCGAAGAAGTTCTAAGTCTACAAAGTGCAATTCTTAGCTTATTATCTTCTAAAATTGACAAATATGATTCACAATTAAAATTAATCTTGAATTCACAGTACTTATCTAATTTGGAATAACTAACCATGTCAGACCTCCATAACTGAATATAAAAATCAGTAAATCTTTGTTTTAAAGTATTAATAAAAGCTAATTCGTCTTCACACCTTGATTGAGCCAAACAAAACCTAAACCATGAGCAAATAAAAGCTGTTTCACTTGTAAAGCCAAACAGTTACGTCCCAGCTCTGCTTGTGCATGTTCATACACATAACATTTGTAAACAAGACGATTTATATCCATTTTTAAAATCTTTAGCTAATATTTTACAATACGAACATATCTTCCATAAATTAAAGGAATCCAACCCAATTCACCGTATATGGTTGGATTTGATGAGTTTTTACATAATCCCAGTACATATCTGCAAAATTTACGGTGTATTCTTTCCACGTTTTCTGCTTTGTGAAAACCCCAAATTTCACTACCGTACATAAGTATCGGTAAAATTTTACAATCAAAGATTTTCATAGAAATTACAATATCAACAGAACTATATTTAGACAGAACTCTTTTTAAAGAAAAGATGGCTTTACAAGCTTGTTCGGCAATTGTCTTTTGAGCAATGCCCCATTGGCCACTACTTGAAAACTTAATACCTAGATAACTTAAATTTGATACCACTGAAAGTTTTCTACCATTATAAAACCATTTTTCATAGCGTCTCAGACGGCCTGCTTTTCTGAACACCATTGCTTTGGTTTTGTCAATATTGACTGTTAATTTCCATTTCGCCGCATAGCTTGATAGGTCGTTCAAAAGACGTTGAAGACCTATGGCATTGTAACTAAAAAGAATCAAATCGTCGGCAAACAAAAGGTGAAATAGTCTTAAGATTCCAACATGAATTCCTACAAATATTTGTTCTAAATGCTGTTCTATATCATCTATGAACAATGCGAAAAGTAGGGGTGATAAAATTGAACCTTGTTGTACTCCACACAAACATTTGAATGTTTGTGTTATACGGTGTTCTGACTTTTGCTTTTATATTTTGATACATAGAATGTAATATTCTGTATAAATTACCATGTAAACCCTTTTTAACAATTTATAATACAACATATAATGGTTAATGCTATCAAATGCTTTTTCGAAATCAACAAAAACACAGTACAGGCGACTTTTCAACGAAAAACATCTGTTAACAATAGTATTCAATACAAACATATTATCAATTGTACTATATTTTTTACGAAAACCAGACTGATTTTCGCTCAGAGGACAATTTTTCTCCACCCATCTAATAAGACGATTATAAATAATTGAGGAGAATGTCTTCCCAATCAATGAAAGCAGTGTGATTCCTCTGTAATTATTGACCTCATTTCTATCACCTTTCTTATGCAAAGGAACAATTAAACCCATAGCCCACTCAATTGGAAAATTACCAGAGTGAAGTAGATTATTAAACAACAATTTCTTTAAACTTTCTTGGTGCATTTTTAAGTATTTCGGCAGGGATGCCGTCATGCCCGGGGGATTTGCCTTTTTCAAATCATTTATGCTTTTCTCGATTTCTTCAAACGTAATTTCCTAATCCAAATCTTCACAATCGATATGTTCACAATCACAGTCGCCTAATGTATCAAAATCATCAACAAAACGTTTCACATCATCAAAAAATGGGTCAGACTCTTGAATACTAGTATCTCGTTGTGCATCAAATAAATTATAAAAATGGTCATACCAGTCTTCAGTGGGAATACTAGACGAAATGCCTGGCCGATGGGATTTCAATAGAGCCCAGAACTGTTTGGAATCATGATCCTGGGCGGCTTTCATTAACTTACTTTTTTCCTTAATCTCATAGTCTCTTTTCTTAATTGAAAGTAGTTAACGTTTCTGGTATTCAGATCTATGTGTTTTGAAAATGAGTAATGAATCAGTCGATTTCTCTCTTCGAAATTTATTTAAAGATCTAGTCGCCCTGAGCTTTGCATCCAAACAGTCCTGGTCATACCACAATTTCGTTTGCTTATTACATTTTGAAACCCGGCCACCCATTAATACCTTTTTCATGTCACTTGCAGCTATGTACAACATTTCAGTGATTGCAGCAATGGTACCATTGAATCATTATCATTAAGTAATACAAAAATATTTCTGATCCAAACATCTGCTCTCTCAGAATTCCAAAAGTCGTAAAAGTTGCCACCAACATCTTTATTCCAAATAATTTTCATCTGTGAATCAACTTTTATGTTGCAATTCAAGACTGGTGATCTTCCTTCATTATCAGGTTTGCGTTTAACACTAAAAATCAACGGCTGATGGTCAGATTCCACTCGATCGCCAACAGAAAAATTAATAATTTCTTTCCTTGTTACAGCATTACATATCAAGTAGTCTATAACACTGCCCCCACCTGTATGAGATATGCATGTGTATTGACCGCTTGTACCTGAAAAATGCCCATTCATGATCCTTAAGCCAGATGTCTTACACAGATCTAACAGACGATTACCATAGTGATTTCTGGTTCTGTCAATCGATATCCTCACTGGCATATTGTCATCGATTGAATAAAATAAATTTAAAAATATATTCAAATTTTGTATGCTTATTTGATTGTGTCTATGCTTATTTGATCATAGCTAGGGCTATGTACCATCTTTGGCTGCTATTTTCTGACGTTGGTACCAGTGAAAATGGCTAGTAGCCCATGCATATTTTAGCTTAGGGATTTTAGCTCACATTTGGTAATCCAATGTAAAGTTATTGTATAAGCTGTGGCGTCTGTATGTTTGTATATATATATATATATATATATATATATATATATATATATATATATATTTATCACATACATAGACCCAGTTATCCCTATAGTGTGACATCATACTATAGGTATACGGTTTACAGGATTTCCGTATACCCCTACTTCTGACGTCTGAAGTAGGGATATACGGGGTCGGCACTTTTTTTTTCTACTGAAACTGTTTGTAAGTATTCTCGTACAGATGAAAATTGAGTTGTCACAAAGGTGTTTACTGAAAAATGCGGTAAAGGTAATAAATAGCGAAAACGTCAAGGCTTTTGGTAGCAATTGTGAAAGTTTGTCTGTTTTTTTTCTACGGGGAAAACGAGAGCGTTCACTGTCGTCTGCTCCCTACGTTTGCTACTATCCACTGTACTGTGCTATCTTGTCACGAGCCGTAACAGCCGAGTCATCGCTCAAAAAAATCGACCAATTTATCACCGAACAAGAATCCAACATATAGTATGATGTATCAAAATCAACATCTCATCCTGTCAGGTAACGGGTTAAATTTTTAGCATCGGCAAAGTGTTGTATTGCTGTTGAACTTCTGCGGTAGGCTGTAATAAAGCGAGAATGTTTACTGCAGTAACGTACGGCAAACGCGGTTTTCAGAAGCTTGTGCCACTTCGTCGACAGCTCGATAGGAGCCGCGGCCACAATGAAGTGTTTTCGTAAGACACCAGTAAAATCGAGATCGAATGAACAAATGTTAAAAGTTTCTTTTTGCGCTTTGTTTACTGTGATTGTTTATGATTTTAGTTTCATTCATAATTACAACGAACGATGATACACTTTTCCTGTCAATTTCAAACAACATCCAAGGCGTTGAGAATATATGCGAACGTACGATCTTCATAGGGCATCGTACTCCTCCAGTCCTCGCCAGTTTCGAGCAATATAACTTTCCTAGGTACAGTGTGGTTGCATAAATGACCAACAAGAACGATGTGATACAGTTCAATTGTGGTTTTATTCATATATTATGACCGAAGTCAGGAACTGACAGCAGTAAAAATGACGACTGCAGCATTGCACAGCGTGTGAACTCGTTCGAATCGTACAGTGTAAACAACGTGTAAGCACCGCTATGAACAGGAAGACAAGGTTAAATTTGATTTTCGATGCATTATTTACATTATTACTTTACCTTCAAACAAAATAATACATCTGAAGATACTATATCGTCCTCCTTTCCCTTGTCCTCGCTGATAACGGCTATATCCATTCAAGTTTTGCGCGGAAAATCCGACAGCGAGAGACTACTCTGACGCATCGAGAGGAACGTGCGTCCGAATGTGAACGGAATCAGCTCGAGCCGTACCACTTCATCCGCCACGCCGACATAATAAAGGTCCAAATTACATCGTGCGGGAAAGTGAAAATAAAAAAAAGTGGGTCTATGCATGTGATAAATATATAATCTCCCAGTATTTCTCACTCATGTGACGTCATCGAAGACTCGTGTTTCCCCCAACATAGCTGTATCCCTCCTCGCCTACCGACTCAGAGGGATACTGCCGCTATGATGGGGGAAACCCTCGTCTTCGATGACGTCACACTCTTTCGAAATACTGGGAGATTATATATATATATATATATATATATATATATATATATATATATATATATATATATATATATATATGAGAAACTGTAGGAATTCAGGTGATCCCCAGTGGAGCGTGGAGTGGGGTGGAGATAGATAAAATTGGGTATACACACACTACCACATCTGGTTGTTAGGTTCCAAACGTATTTCTTATACCTCAAACACAACGTTTTGCTCTAAATTTAGAGCTTCTTCAGGTGTTTTCTACAATAAAAAGTACGAACATGAAATTACAATGGTTGAATTATGTAGGAAAACGAGCAATGTAAAGTTATAAGTCTGTGAAAATATGGAAATGTACATGAATGACAGGAGAGAGACTAAAAAATTACAATGGTTGAATTGTATAGGAAAACGAGCAATGTGAAGTTACAAGTATCAGAAAATCTGTAAATGTACATAAATGACAGGAAAGAGACTAACCTCGAGGTTGTGAGTACGGTCAAAACTATCTGGACCTACGCCGAGAGCTTGAAATTGCCGCACTGAAGTCCAGGGGGTCCCTTTAAAAACTCAAAAGCTGGTATGTGGGGGCGCTGTTAAGGGCTATGTTAAGGGCTATGTAAATTTTGGGCGAATATTTAGGCTGTTATCAAGAGACAAGCAGACTAGAAAATAGGTGCTGTTCCATCCATCAGATGTGGCCAAGCCAGCGAATCTGCGGTGACCGAAAGCACTTTTTCCGCAGGGGAATCGCCGACAGGCAGACGACGTGACTGTGACAATGTGAACGAGACTCCAAGTACCGATGTTGTAAGATGTCAACCATTAAACAGGCCGCGGTCAGCTGTCAAAAAAATTGACACTAGTCAGGAAAATTGAATTTATTCTATATACTTGATAGACGTTGTTTGCACATGTTCTACTGACTATATCACACAACCCATATTTCTGGTATAGCACTCTGTCATCTTCATTGGCGTAGTTCAGTTTATGTATAATGCAAGTATGATGTCGTTTGTCTGAGTCGCTGGCACTGTAAGTTCGCTACGTATGTTACTGATAGAGACTGTGTGTCGAGTAATGCTTACACTTTCGAGCCTATAACTGAGAGAGAATGAAAGTGTGCTGGTCTTGTACAATTCAAAAGTCATGTCTCCGCACAGTAGTCAAATAAATTTTCGCTTTTTTTGAGTGACGCCAACACAATCACGGCTACGTGAAGCCGGCCTTAAGCCGGAAGAGAGGTACTGGCAGTGGCTTGCGCAGTGAAGGTTAACGTGCCTGTGGGCGCCAGTATCAAACCATCCTCCAACCTCGCTGGCACAAACCTATATGGCCGTGGCCCTGAATTTCCTGAACAATAGTCATGTAGAGCCCAAGACTCCCCATCACTATCACCTGAATCATACTCTCCGAGTCCAAAAACTATCTCTTCATTCGCGCTCACCGAGTTTAAATTTGACGCCATTGATTCTGTATGTACATGAGACCTAGGTCGATTTGCACAATGACCAGCATTTGACACATGATGCCAATACAAACATAATAAATATTTTTCATAGGTAATAGATTGACTTTAAATGACTTTTACCACCAACCCACGATATGTTGTGAGACAGTGGTTAAGGCCGTTAACATAATTTTGTCATATTTGGTATCATTTCCTGGAGAAATTTAATCCAGAAAACTAAGCTCAGATTAATTTTTAGCTTCTCGTCTATTTATAGACAGAAAAGCTATTATTTCATCTTGGACCAATGTTTACATCTTTTCCATGGAAGACACACATGAACTGATAAGAAATTTCAATCCAGTATAATTCCAGATGTCACAATCACCCCCACAGTGCAAGGCATTTCACCATCTGTAACTAACTTAAGTGCTGTTTACATTCGAATGACAGCACTGATAGCATTTTAAAAATCCCCAAGGTTGTAAATAAATCACCTACTTTACATTTCCCTACTCTCCCGCCTTTTCTTTTTGTCAAGCCTTCTCTGCCTAATTTTTTATTGACATTAGCAAATGTATGTAGGATATGCTTGTCCCATTGCTGCAAAAATTGATATGCATATTTCTAAAGTTTACCTTCAGTACCTATGTTGCAGACCTTATTTGCTGTTGTCATTCTTGTTTTACTGGTTGTAGTGTGTAGAAATCATTGTCATAATATTAATGTAAAATTTTGCTGCACTGAACAGATAGAAATAACATTCACTGTTGTTCTTTGGTACCAATACTACTGACATGTACCAATTCCAATCAAATGTGAGCAACACCTTATTATTGGCACTATTTTTTTCATTAACAAGAGAAGAAAAAACTATTTTCAAGGTTCTGCCCACAGAGTTAATTTGTTAGTCATTTGATGTGAACACTTGCACACCTTTATTACCCAAAGGACACTGGTATAATCGACGACAGTGGCACTAAAAAGTTATTTGGTGACCTATCATTGTATTGACGACCCGTTCCATTCTCATAGTTGCATGCCAATTATGATAGCCGTCATGTCAGTGACCACCATCTTCTAAGCAGGGCTAAAACAGACCATGGGCTTTCTGTAGTAGTTTTTGATTGCTACATTTTGATCAAAATGCAATGAGAATGCTTTTTCATTGGCTTTCGTTTTCAGTGCTTGTCATTCAAGTACCAGTACATCGGTTGAAATATTGAAACTTTGTTGTAAAGTTCCATCACAAGGTCGTCTTTGTAATTTTCAAACAAAGTCATAGTCTGGCCTTCAAGTTACCACGTCAAGCTGGGTTTGACTGCATTAAGCTCGTCCATAATTGAAAGACTGGACATAGATTTCATGTCCCACGCTTTGGTAGTCCTTTGGGGCTACCATTTCATAGACTTTGGTAGACCCAGGAAAACGTTGGTAGTCTGTGGACGCGGGACTGCCGCTAATTTCGAGCCCTGCTGTCACCAATCAAAATACAGTACATTTCATAATATCATTCATGACTTTGGAAAGGAGATAAAAAATTCTGGTTTGGAAGGGTTTATAATTGAAAGGATTACTGACAACACCAATATTATGGCATACCATTGTATCCGGAATACTGAGTAATCAAGATTTAGGCACCTGACTGTGATTTATGGAAATACTACTACCCAACTACACTGCTGAGATGTTCATTTGTAAAAACTAATTTTAGAGCTCTGATACGCATCCTTAATACAAATAACAATCAGTCAATGCAATGCAGCGGGACTGAGACAATATTATTTCATTACATATAAGTTGGCTTTGCCCGATTAAGTGCTGGTTTGGTTCCAAATCATATGATACGCATCGCTCTGTTGC
>LD351896.1:100283-116419 GCA_001465055.1 Ptychodera flava | reverse complement strand
GAGAGGTACTGGCATCGGCTTGCGCAGTGAAGGTTAACGTGCCTGTGGCGCCAGTATCAAACCATCCTCCAACCTCGCTGACTCAAACCTATACGGCCGTGGCCCTGCATTTCCTGCACAATAGTCATGTAGAGCCCAAGACTCCCCATCACTATCATCTGAATCATACACTCTGAGTCCAAAAACTATCTCTTCATTCGCGCTCACCGAGTTTAAATTTTACGCCATTGGTTCTGTATGTTCATGAGACCTAGGTCGATTTGCACAATGGCCTCACGTGACGTCACTGATGACAGCGTAGTTCAAATAGAGATTGCTTTCTCACGCCGTGAATTTTTAGGAAGATTGCATTTAATTGTCAACAGAAATGTATCAAATGAGACCAGCATTTGACACATGAGTCCAATAAAAACACAATAAAAATATTTTTTCATAGGTAATAGATTGACTTTAAATGCTTATACCACCAACCCACGATATGTTGTGAGACAGTGGTAAAGGCCGTGAGCATAATTTTGTCATATTTGGTATCATTTCCTATAGAAATTTGATCCAGAAAACTAAGCTCAGGTTAATTTTAGCTTCTCGTCTATTTATAGACAGAGAAGCTATTATTTCATTTTGGGCCAATGTTTACAACTTTTCCATGCAAGACACACATGAACTGATAAGAAATTTCAATCCAGTATAATTCCAGATATCATAATCACCCCCCACAGTGCAAGGTATTTCACCATCTGTAACTAACTTAAGTGCTGTTTACATTTGAATGACAGCACTGATAGCATTTTAAAAATCCCCAAGGTTATAAAGAAATCACCTACTTTACATTTCTTCACTCTCCCACCTTTTCTTTTTGTCAAGCCTTCTCTGCCTGCTTTTTTATTGACATTAGCAAATGTATGTAGGATATGCTCGTCCCATTGCTGCAAAATTTGATATGCATATTTCTACAGTTTACCTCCAGTACCTATGTTGCAGACCTTATTTGCTGTTGTCATTCTTGCTTTTCTGGTTGTAGTTTGTAGAAATCATTGTCATAATATCAATGTAAAATTTTGCTGCTCTGAACAGATAGAAATAACATTCACTGTTGACCTTTGGTAGCAGTACTACTAGCATGTACCAATTCCAATCAAATGTGAGCAACACCATATTATTGGCACTATTTTTTTCATTAACAAGAGAAGAAAAGCTATTTTCAAGGTTCTGCCCACAGAGTTAATTTGTTAGTCATTTGATGTGAACACTTGCACACCTTTATTACTCAAAGGACACTGGTATAATCGACGACAGTGACACTAAAAAGTTATTTGGTGACCTATCATTGTATTGACCTTCCATTCCATTGTCAGAGTTGCATGCCAATTTTGATAGCCGTCATGTCAGTGACCACTATCTTCTAAGTAGGGCAAAAACAAACCATGGGCTTTCTGTAGCAGTTTTTGATTGCTACATTTTGATCAAAATGCAATGAGAATGCTTTTTCATTTGCCATCGTTTTCAGTGCTTGTCATTCAAGTACCAGTTCATCGGTTGAAATATTGAAACTTTGTTGTAAAGTTCCATCACAAGGTCGTCTTTGTAATTTTCAAACAAAGTCATAGTCTGGCCTTCAAGTTACCATGTCAAGCTTGGTTTGACTGCATTAAGCTCGTCCATAATTGAAAGACTGAAAAATGAATTTCATGTCCCACGCTTTGGTAGTCCATTGGGGCTACCGTTTCATAGACTTTGGCAGACCCAGGGAAAAGTTGGTAGTCTGTTGACGCTTGACTGCCGCTTATTTTGAGCCCTGCTGACACCAATCAAAATACAGTACATTTCATAAAATCATGCATGACTTTGGAGAGGAGATAAAAAATTCTGGTTTGGAACTGTTTGTAATTGAAAGGATTACTGACAACACCAATATTGTGGCATACCATGGTATCCGGAATATTGAATAATCAAGATCTAGGCACCTGACTGTGATTTATGGAAATACTACTACCCAACTACACTGCTGAGGTGTTCATTTGTAAAAAATAATTTTAGAGCTCTGATACGCATCTTTAATACAAATAACAACCAGTCAATGCAATGCAACTGGACTTAGACGATATTATTTCATTACATACAAGTTGGCTTTGCCTGATTAAGTGCTGGTTTGGTTCCAAATCATATGTTACACATTGCTCTGTTGCCACACGACAACCAAAACTTTGGGAGTGGTGCTTCTTCTTCCTTGTGCATTACTGGCCATTTTCACCTCAAATTAAACCAGTTTTCGGACATCTGGATGTAGAAAGATGTGAATTAACCAGTTGTTAACAGAGTCATTGTATGTCTAACTCTTATCTCAGTGTGCGCCATTATAAGCATGTAGTTCCCGTAAATGTAGCTATGCAAATTTACCTGGAGTAAAAATATTCTGATGTTCTGAGCCGTGGTTCATAATGACACATAAAGTGCCCAATTAAATTTTTTACTTAAATTTCTGGACCTTGATGGAGTACACAAATGTAACTTGACATTTACCAGGGACTTGTAAACTCCAACAAAATACACATTATCTCACAAGACCTTTGAACTTGAATGACCACTGTGAAGAAAAAAAAACAATGGAAGACTATTGGTAATACAACTTCAGAACTGTATTTTAGACACATTCCTATCGATCCTGTTGTGAATTAGATCATATAATATACACATTAATACACCGGTATTTCAATAATCAAGAATTATATGATAATATCATTTAAGGAATTCTACATTATCAATACGTGCTGTTTTACTGAGAACTTCTAAGCAACATATCAAAAGTTACTGCATATAAGCAACCTTCAGGAAATCATGTTAAGTCTTGTTAATACTTTCCCTGTACCATTTGTATCACTTTCCTTCTTAAAAATGTACAATTCTTATGATAAACGATTATTAAGAAATTTGAATCTAGTAGTGATTACCCGTATGTTAAAACAGTATAAATTGCTGATAATTTTTAGCAAAATATCATAGGAAGAAGTATATCTTATTTGTTATCTTTGATAAATGTTTTTTATTTGAAAATTTGAAAATAGCTACATGGAGGAGGAGGAAAAAACCCCTCCCTGGCCCTTACCGCATAGCCATAGCAACGACCCTTCATAATGCACTGATGCGTATAAGCCTATTGTGCAAGCATACGCAGTGAGGTGACAGATGGTAACTTACATATATATAACTCCAAAGGTATGTATCAACATTCATGAACGCCTCTGTGTACAATACGTAGTCATACACCGTTTGGCTCCGCTAGGAACGTGTTGAGACACGTCGCGTTGCGAAGGGTATTGTATAACACTGACATGTATAGACACGTACAATGAGTCATCATTGTCGAGCGACTATATATAAGCAGGTTTATCAGTTTTGTCAGTCAGTCGACCACAGAAGCACAACCAGACTACCAGTAAGTATTACTCTTTCTACGTAGTTTAAAATAGTATTGACTTTAATCTACTCTTCTCAACAGAGACCATTGCATCACTTATAACATAAACCTGAGCAAATATTTTATCATTGTGATCTCTGTCGTCGGTGCCCTTCACTGATGTGTCTTTTTTCCTAATTTCATGTTGCACAACATATTTTGTATTACTCTTAGTCCATTTCCATGAAATTCAATATATTTAAAGCTATGCAGATCAATAAACAGACCGAATTTATTCTTCAAATAATCGACTTCATCTATATCAATTTCACACCAATCTTTATCTTCTTCAAAATACCGTCGTGTTTCTGTCCAAAATTGTCTTGGTAACATCTTCTGAGTTACAGACACAGATTCAATGTTCGGATTTGTGAAAACTTTGCTATTCAGTTCTGACTGATTCTGATCTTTAGTGAAGAGTATTAATATACCTCTCATGCTAAGATGTGGTACATTAATATTTTCATTGACAATGGTGTCCGATTCATTAAATGGGATTGTTCTTAATTGGTCTACACGTTCGTAGAGAAAACTTTTGCCATTGTTGTTATACCCGGCAGTGTCTCTCGTGAGGGTGTCATCCTTGAGTGTTTCATATTTCATCTGAATGTTTGACAATATGTAATTGGCTTCAATAGTATTATTACTGACAAGTAACAGGGTGGCAGTTACCAACGTAATTTCCTATTCAATATGGCTCCCCAACGCTGCCCGATATGTAACTCCATGACCTAGTATGAAGGGATGGGTCAGACGAATAGCATATTTATTTTATATACATCATACAGTAAATTATCGTCAATGACAGCGGCATCTGCATTGGTCGCATTACTTCTTAATTGTCTCAGATTATCGTTCTGAATTCCATAAAGCATCAGGTTTGTTCTCTCTTTTTTATGTTTGAAGAGATCACGATAACATTCAATAAAGTTATAGTTATTCAAATCGAGAAGTATCTGCCCCTCAAATTTTAAGACCATGCGCTTGATTATATTTTTCGCGACATTTTGAACTACTCGGTTATCTTCATGTCCACCTATATTGAGATCAAAAAACAGATCTGGAACTAAAACTACTCCACTTTCTAACTTCAGACACCGTATGTAAAGTGTCTCGCCTGGATAGGCCCGACTTGGATTATGAGTAACCACATGATGGGTCCTTTCTGCCTTTGCTCCCTTTGGTATTCGGCTGCTGAAAGTCGGGAACAATGATCTATCGTACAGCATTTTGTCTTCGTGTACTGTATATAGTAATTCAGAAGAAAAAAAGAAAAGAAATCACATCTTCACATATATATTTCCATCTGACTGAAATATAAACTGATTAACCGTGTCACGAATAAGTCGAAGGACCCAATATTCTTGGAGATGATGAGCCTTCCGGTCATCCTTAGCATCCTGGAATACAGCTATGAATTCTAGGCGCTTAAGGAAGTCAGTCTTTTGACATTCCTCGATGAAAGCTAATATGTTATGATATAGATTATCATCTTTGAGTCTCACACCTGGATTTGCTTGAAGGATATGACGATTTACCCGCCGGAGTTTACACCATTCCAATTCGACAGAGAAGCCAAAGAGGTTTTTATTTTTAGAAAGAAACTTTGCAATATTCTTTTTGCCAAACATGCTGACTCCGTAGGGAACATATATCAATACATAATTTTATTTCTCACTACTAATGTTAAACCAGTTAAAAATATCCATAGCTGTTCTCCAACGAATCCAACAACCGATTGTGCTGTTTTTCAAGGTCTGGTGAAATAGTCCCGTTCGTATGACTGAATACCTTCCAGAGGGTCAATACTATTACACCCGCAACAGAATTTTAACCTAAAAGTACGCGCAAGTGTTAATTTTTTTTATATTTCTATGCACGGCTTTCATGGGGTCATTTTGTGACACTCAGGTCATGCACACAGCGGGGATCATTGTTGGCCATCTGTGATGTCACAGGTGTGTTCATCTACATCGAATAGCGGTCCAACACCGCCTTATCTCTGCCTGGTATCTGCTAACAAAACAGCCTCAATGTCCGCGCCTACGCATTCACCACGTTCGCCAATGCGAATCGAAATCCGAAGTGGCGAAAAAAAAATCGATCCTAATTCGCCACAGTGGCAAAAGCGATTTTTGTTTAAAAAATATGGTAAAATAAAGAAAAAATGGGGTTTTTTAGTCTTTTGTTTAATCTGCGCTTCTCTCTCGGCAATTCGCATAAACTGTGTCTACTTCAGTATCATTGCGTTCTTTCTGTCATACGTATTTGCAATCAAGCTAAGTCTCGCGAGAGATTTGACGTCATTTTGTCTAGTGTACAGCATGCATAAATGGCTCTTGCGAGAATTGGACACACACAATCGAGCCCTCGCGAGAGATTTGACGTCATTTTGTCTAGTGTACAGCAGGCATAGGAACGCTCGCTCGGGAGAATTGAAACTTTTGCTGTACATAGCAGACATACGCAATTTAATCGAGGCAACAAGGTTTGGTCAGTGTTGCAGTTGATTTACATTGCGGTCTAGATGTTTTGTGTCGTGCATTTTAATCACAGTCTTAAACATTCCATGTTGCGGTCGATTTGCATCGTGGTCCTCGTGGTCCGGTATTCCCCGTTGTTCTTCAATTTAATCGCTGTACCAACGATGCGTTCCATGTTGCTCCCAATTTGTATCATGGAGGACTCTACCTCCATGATTTGTATCGCGATCTCTACGTTCCGTTTTGTTGTTCGTTTTAATGGTAGTCTCAACGTTCAGTGCTGCTGTTCATGCAGCTGCTTTGCATCGCGGTCCCAACCTTCCGTTTGCATTTTAATCACGGTCCCATTTACGTTTTCACTTACTGTGGATTTGCATTGCTGTCCCGACGTTCCGTGTTGTAGACTAGTGCATTTTAATGGCAGTCACAACGTTCAGTGTTGGTGTTCATGCAGCTGATTTCCATTGCGGTCCCAACCTTCTGTGTAGCTAGTAGCGAGGCAGGCTCAGCCGAGGGACCGTGGCTGATGATACGAACCAGAAGAGACAAGCACATTATGGTTCAAACACGAGGGGAACTTGAAAAAGTTTACAGTTCAGCCATTAATGTTCTTGCCGCTGTCACAGCCACCAAAAGAACAACGTCTTCCCATAGTGAAGGAGGACACTGTCGTGATCATGTAAGCGGAAACCCTAGAAGTTACCCCCGTGGGAGCTTATGGAGGTGTGAAATACTTTACTTCCCGTTATGAGATACGGCGTCGGGCAATCTTTGGAAAGCCGAAAAAAGTCGACTGGAGAGGCTCGGGGAACACGCCCACATTGCCATTTTCTTTTGCCATATTTCATAATCACGTGCGCTAAACGAAAAAAGAAATGAATGTAACTGTTTTGTAGACCATCAACTGTATTTCTGTGATTTTGCAACATGGGCATTTCACCAGACCTTTAATAGAAAACTGACAAGGGATCTGATTAAACCGGGTATTGCGACAGCACTTTTTGCAGCCAAGGTTTTTAACCATTCGCCAAACGGCTTTACAATTACCTTCTCTTTTATGTATACTTTGGGCGGGCCTGTCCCTGAGCCACCAGTTCCAGCCGATCTCCCCTTAAATCACAGCCAGGGCAATTGTTGATATTGTCATTCAAAGGGCAGTCAGTTTTGCAGCGATTGTAATACCATTCCATTAAAATAACTCTGTCAGCTTCATTCTGGGTGACAATTCTGGATCGGAAATTACATTACGAAGAGACCTAGTCGGCGCCAGTTTTTCAAGTGCCTCCCTTATTCTATCACGTTCGAATTCAATTCGATTTTCAATTTTAGCTTCTCTTGTTACGAGTTCAGCTAGTAGTTTTTCGGCTTTTTCTTTTCCTCTGGTGTGTGTTTAAGGAATTTCCCTTAACTGCTTTTCAACTTCTCTTTTCTCTAGCCTTATTTTATCTTTTTTATTGTTAAGCTCGCTAATACGCATATACGCCAACTTATGTTCATCATAAAGATTTCTAAATTCGGGGTTTAGATTTTCCATTTACAGATTTTATTTCACAATTTGTATTTTATGTGCATTACCGCTAGCATCTTACCGTAAAAGGTCAGTTCATCACTGATTAGTCCCTGTCTTTAGGTGTCAGATCCTCGGCCGCTATTCTATCATTTAACACATCTTCTAAACACGATGTAGAACTCACATAGTCGGGCTCTGCTCTAGAGCAGTCCCTCGTGTTAGCCGTATCTAATACTTTATTTACAATCCAGATCCTCCTTTTCTCTTTTTTAATGTGGATTTCTCTAAAAATCTAGTTCCTTTTTCTGTTGTCACTTTGGAGTTTTTATAATACAGATCATCACCAATAATCTTAGCATAATCCGTATTTTCTACCCTGGGTTAGTAACACTGCTGGTGGACAGAATTGTCCCCGAGGTTATCGTTCACCCAGTTAAAGCGATGAAATTTGTTTCTTCGCTTCGATAAAGTGTGTATGTGTGATGTATGATAGTGAGCATGCGTGCCTGAGTGCTTCACGAACTCTACAACGTGTTGAGTGGTCTCAGTCAGAAAAATGTAACAACTTAGCCGGCTATTGAACCAATCTTTTTTGGGAGTGGAGATTTAGCCGAGTGGTTCTGTCTGTGGCCTCTCAGCTAGGCGACTGATGCGGTATGTTGTGGGTTCGAATCCGATTGAAAACTATCCGTATTTTCTACCCTGGGTTGGTAACACTGCTGGTGGACAGAATTGTCCCCGAGGTTATCGTTCACCCAGTTAAAGCGATGAAATTCGTTTCTTCGCTTCGATAAAGTGTGTATGTGCGATGTATGATAGTGAGCATGCGTGCGTGAGTGCTTCACGAACTCTACAACATGTTGAGCGGTCTCAGTCAGAAAAATGTAACAACTTAGCCGGCTATTGAACCACTCTTTATTGGGAGTGGAGATTTAGCCGAGTGGTTCTGTCTGTGGCCTCTCAGCTAGGCGACTGATGCCGTATGTTGTGGGTTCGAATCCGATTGAAAACTATCCGTATTTATAATAGATTCGTTTCGTGCATAAGTATTATTAATATTATAATTGTCTAAGAGTCATTCAGCTATTTGCTGTGTAATTTCTACCCTATATCTAGTCGAAGGATCCACCTGCAAGCTATCGCGTGAGCTATCAACCTGGAAAGGGTCGGCTTCTGCAGGGCCATTATCGATTAAGAATGTTTTAGTAACATCAGCATCATCATCCAAATCAGTATTAAATTCATCGAAATCCTGAATTCAATATCTTCTCCTCCTGTTGCCATATTGTCTCTCTATATTACTACAATTATTTTTATCATCCCTTACATATACAGTAAAGATACACATCTAAGTTGTTGAAAGCGTTGAACAGTTAGCTAATTACATAGAAAGAACCAGCGCTGCTTATTGCCGCAGTTATAAATTGATGGGCCGAATTGATACGGCTCTTAATGTGACTAAGGGAATTCTGTCATAGCAGCCATTCCAACAGTACCAGTACTGTTAGCCTTAACTCCTATACCAGGTGTTGTCATTGATGTAATACAAGGGAAAGCTGGTGTAGCAAAGAGGCGAGAGAAATATAAACATTATTACGTACAATATAAACAGCTGCTTACTCAAATACAAGAAAAAGCTACAGCAACAGAAAACGGGTCAGACCTTATTGAAAACATATTTCATCAGACACTAGAAATAAAAAAACAAGAAGGATTTAGTTCCCCACTCGAGCGATACATGAGGCTGTACGGTCTAAATGCTTATGTAATTTAATTCTTTAGCCCTATCGGAATGGTTCTGAAGGGGACTCAGTTAGGGATCCATATATTCTATCGACCTAGTCTTTTCCAGCCATTTTTTGTGTCTGGATTATATAACTGTATACGTTTGATATCATTGGCCGACATCATTATTTTACTAGTCTTTGCTCCTAATCTCACCAGCTTTTCATACAAACTGTACAAAATGTTCCCGCTCGGGCTCCTCCCCAGTTTCAAACAGATTCAAACTTTACATCTTTTATACCCTTATTTTTGTCGTCTCCGAAGTTGGAGTCCAAAAGGCATACACTTTCGAACAAATTCCGACAAAATCAAGAATAGGTTCTCCTTTCATTTTATCTTTAAATTTACCTATCACTTATCATTTACCTATCATTAATCTTTTGAACTTACATCCAATCTTTCATCCCGCTAGTATCATATATCGATTCCTTACCATTCCGTTCTACATCTTCCCGAACTATGTCATTGAAAGTTATATCAAGAGAAGAGAGAGGCACACTGTATATGAAATATTAGCCTATGTAGGCTAATTATGTTCCAGGGAATTGCTTTCGAAAGTAATTGTAATGCATATCATACATATGCAGTTTAGAAAGTTTAAGCACTTCCGCGCCAATGAAAACTGGCTTTACATACCGATGTTCATCTGTTTTCAATTCCAGTAGGGCACGGTCGCAGGAATCGCCATCCTCTTCCCTAGATAAGAAAGTTCTATAGTTCATATTTGGCGTGTACTTTTGGTATTTATCAGGATTACCCGTCACAAATTTAAATTCACTGTACTTTCGGACATCTTCTATTGTCTTGCCGAACATTGCGTTATTCATCAGCTTATAGAAATTCTTTTCGAAGTCAGTTTTTCCCTTTGCTCTCTTTTCTGAAGTAAATTTAATATATTCAGCGAGACATGGCGCCTCTTCGAAGGCAAGCGCCCGATGAATCTTTTTCAGTCGCATCCCCATTTGAAGATAGAATTCTAGCACCCTGTAATGTAAGACGTCCCTCTCTCTATCTAGGAGACTCGTAATCAGTCGAGTACCATACCCCGGCAATTTGTAGTGATGCGGCGCGAGAGGTAGATCGTCATGTTCTTCATGTAATGTGACCGGGTATTCTAAGTCTTCTTCTAGAAAAGAGAGTGGAAAGCTATTACAATCCAACTCAGCCGTTCGACGGAACCACTCTTCCCTCGTCATCCAATGAAGTCCGCCCACAGGCATAGGTTGACTCATTGCCAAACCATAGAGGCTATTGGCATCAAGATATTTTATTTCAGACAACGGCTTCTCTAGATCTTAATCCCCGCCTATCTCGTCTGTGGTATAAGCTGGATGATTTGTCTTTATGTAGTGAATATTACACTGACTGATACGGCCTTGAATCCCCCTCTGTATGAAAGTCATCTGCTCTTCGTCCTGAATAAGTTTGAACTTATTACCGGTGTAAAGTAACATAGCATCCCATGTCAGGCCGGGCACTGACATATAGTGTGCTGAATCCACCTTATATATATCTAAACATGTGTCTTGGAAGGTTTCGAATATGTTAGCAAAAAGGAAGGTGTCAGTCTCACAATAGAATTCCATATAATCACGAATCGTCTGGCAACCCACTTCATCCCACACCTTCAGTGCGTGTTTATAATTAGACTCTGAGATATCATCTTTCTTTAGTTTTCTATGATTTTTTCCTCTCTCTGGGAGCCTCCCCTCTTCCAGTCTGTCAACCGAGTCTAAGTATTCGTACGGCAAGAAACCTTTTGCCCGCTGAATGTGTGGGAACGGAAGTGGTATCACCCATCCGTCCTTTGGTACAGTCACGGCTGACTTATCGAGCGGATCTTTCATTAGTTGTAAACTGTCCATAAACTTTATCGAAGAGAAATGTTTCTTTATCTCCTTCTTCCGGTTTGGTCACTCCCCACCGACAACAATTGAGGCACTAAAGATAAATGTTTTCATAAGACGAATGATTCCATTGCCATTTTAGCTATGATTTTCGGCTCTGGACTGGTACCCTCATCCAGTTCATGTAACTTTTTTTATAATAAAACTGCTATCATACCCCTTGAAGTTGTGAAAGTAGATAGGAATGATTCTCGACGGGCGGCCCCCTTCACAATAAGTAATTTCATACTTTGCAATTCGGTGTGTGGCAGTCTTGTCTTTTATCGTTTTTATTTTCGAATAATGTATACTCGAATAATACTCGGCCATTTCCTTCATTTCCTTCAGCAACTCCACAACACAGGAGAGGCCCGTTATTGTTTTTTATCAAAAAATTTCTGTTGGTTGCTTGGTCATCGCTCAATAATAGCATACGAAAGACAAATTGGAATGTGCCGGCGGGGTGCCACGGGTGTGACGCCCTTCTCAATGATTGCCTCAGTATCTGCATACACGACGTAGGGGCAGGGCTTCTTCTTCCGATGCCCTTCAAATTGACACACTTTCTTATGAAAAAACTGCCTTAGCTGTGTCTGTCCCACAATACACCTGAAGTATTTCTAACTCCTCTGTCGCTGCAAAACCTTTCCCACAACTTATACAAATATACTTCATCTGTTCTCATTCTTACGATCATTACGAGAATTAAGAGCATGACTTAATGAAGTAATTGGTACAAAGTGGCCGTCTCCGCCAGCGTCACTTACTGTTAGTAAGATATTGGCTATATGCCGCATCGTTGACACCATGATATATTATTGGTATGTTGGATGATTCAGTATCGTTTTCGTAAATGAACCATACTTGTAACTTCACCCTCGGAATTTGCTGCTCGAAGCGCTCGAATATGGATATATCTTCTATAGGTGTAAGAAATGGTGTTCCATCCCAACAGTAATCGGCCACAAACGGGGTGTACGTATTCCAGTTACTTCTTGTCTGACCTCCCTTCCTCTTATGAACCTCGGTGTCACCTAACTTTATACTTGCCACAACTTCATACTGGAAGCAGCGGCGGGTGTCACTACTGTCAGGGTCATAAAGAAGAATCAGATTACCAACACAATGCTTATTTTTTAACCATTGGGGCAGTTGAGTAGGTCTGTCGCGTGAGCTGCCGGTCCCAAGTGGACGTTTTGCCAGAATTACTTTAAAATTAAGTATCTTATCGAGAACTAGACCAGAACCCTCAACATATGTAATATTTTCAAGCAAATCTTCTTAGCAAACTATTAATTCTTGTTTCATCAAAGTCTCCCGTCCGCCGTATTTTGTGTATAAACTTTTTATGTTTCTATACAAATTACGAATCTGTAGCATACTTTTATCGTCTTTTGGATCTAATAAACTGACTTCCATCATTGTTAAAACTCGATACATCTTTCCCTTCTCGGCCATACCTTCGATATCTATCATGGCAATGTCCTTCACTCGCTCGACTTCGGGAAAATCTTTTTCTAATCTCCCTTTTTGAATGCTTCCCGTAAGCGAAGCCACTTTTTGTGGTAATAGGTTGTAAGTTTCCGAAGGTCTGGTGCGTCGCATTCTGAAGGGGTGCCCGCCTCTTCATATTTCTTTATTAATAATAAATAATAATAAAGAATATTTATAATGTGCCTAATCTCAAAAGAGAACTCTAGGCGCAGGACAAAATACACTACTTTCTGAAAATAATGTCTTGAGGGCATGGCAGAATGAAATATTTGAATCCATATGGTGTAGGTTGACAGGCAGACTGTTCCAAGTTTTTGGTCCTGACTGGGAAAAATGACCTTTCACCAAAGGATTTTGTGGCAACACGCGGCATTCTAAAAAGACGTGTGTCAGATGAAGAACGTAGGTGTCTTGAGGGAGTATACATTTGCAAAAGGTCAGAGAGATATTGTGGTCCAGTCCCTGAAACCAAGTCGAAAAAAAAAACTGTAGAAAATTTGTACTGTGTACGACTAGCTATGGGCAACCAGTGCACTGATTTCAAAAGTGGTTGTATGTTATGTGATTTTTTGGCTTTATAGACAAGTCTAGCAGATGCATTTTGAACACGTTGCAATTTGTCAATGAGGTGTTTTGGGCAGCCAGAAAGAAGGCTGTTGCAGTAGTCTAAACGAGATAGGACAAAAGCAATAACAAGAGTCTGAGTGGCTTGAACAGTGAGCAGGTGACGAATAAAACTGATCTGCCTCAGCTGAACATAGGCAGCTCTGTATACTTTATGTACGTGCTCTGACATGGTTAAACGGCTATCTAAAGTGACACCAAAATTATTCACAAATGGTGCATCACCAACTAACATTGAGTCGGGAAGGGACTATCTGCCTTGCAGTCTGGGTGATATGACAAGCATGGCTTCAGTTTTACTGTCGTTTAACTGGAGTTTGTTGTACCTCATCCATGTTTTGACATCATTAATGCAATCTCGTATGGAATCTATGGTGGAGTGAAGCTCATCAATTTTGGTTTCTTTGTAGAGTTGATTGTCATCTGCAAATGCATGATGACTCACAGAATGTGACTTAATGAATATTAAAAAGGGGTTCTGTGTACAATACAAACAAAATGGGTCCTAAAACAGAGCCCTGTGGGACACCAAAGCGAAGAGGTGACACATGTGTGTCTTACGGCCATCAATTGAAACAAAATGTGATCTATGGGACAGATAGGATTTGAACCAGGAGAGCGCACAGTCAGTGATTACAAAAGAGTGTTCAAGTCAATGAAGGAGAATTTCATGATCTAAAGTGAAGAACGCAGCAGAGAGGTCTAACAAAGTCAAAATGCTAATTTCACCCCTGTCTAGTGCAGTGAGGAGATCGTTAACAATTCTAAATCTAAGGAGGGCCGTTTCTGTGCTATGATGTGGTCTATAGGCTGACTGAAGTGGATTCAACAATTTGTTTGAAATAAGATGGTCATTTAACTGCATAAGAATAATTCGTTCTATGATTTTCGAAACATTATATAATATGTCTCTATGGTTCTGTGTACAATACAAACAAAATGGGTCCTAAAACAGAGCCCTGTGGGACACCAAAGCGAAGAGGTGACACATGTGTGTCTTACGGCCATCAATTGAAACAAAATGTGATCTATGGGACAGATAGGATTTGAACCAGGAGAGCGCACAGTCAGTGATTAAAAAAGAGTGTTCAAGTCAATGAAGGAAAATTTCATGATCTAAAGTGTAGAACGCAGCAGAGAAGTCTAACAAAGTCAAAATGCTAATTTCACCCCTGTCTAGTGCAGTGAGGAGATCGTTAACAATTCTAAATCTAAGGAGGGCCGTTTCTGTGCTATGATGTGGTCTATAGGCTGACTGAAGTGGATTCAACAATTTGTTTGAAATAAGATGGTCATTTAACTGCATAAGAATAATTCGTTCTATGATTTTCGAAACATTATATAATATGTCTCTAATACAATTGAAATCTACCCTCTGTTCACCGTCAAGGGGGTCTTCCATGGGGAAATGTTTACCCGACGAATCTGTTATCTCTGATCGATACATGGTGTATAAGTAGTTTAGAGTGTCCAGGTTCCTATTCAAATCAAGTTGTTGTATATCGGCTGGCTGACTTATCTTATATTTATTGACGACTGTCTCCATCATAATCCTTATATATACTATCCCAAATTTTTAAAAAGTAAAAATATTCTATTCTACGATAAGTTTTCCTCAAATTCCGCCTCAGTCTTCATTGTATTTTTAAATAATCGATATATCATGTAATTTGTCTAAGTCGACTTCTTCTTCTTCTTCCTCCTCATGTATCATATGAGACTCAACAATAAGCATCTCTATGGTGAAAGTAACACTAATTATACTGCCTTTGGAACATTTAAATAAGCGCGGTTTAAATGCTAAGATTTCTATATTACTACCCTTTATAAGATTATGAGATACAATAGCAGGATTTTCTCTAGCTGGCAATGGGGCTACTGTTTTTTACCAACGGCCTGTTCGTCAAACCATATCAATGCATGTAGCGAAAACGCCATTGTGTCTTTTGCACTTAAATTTAAAACTGTTAACTGCCTGTTTGTCTCTCCCTTTCTTACGATACTCTTTAGAAGGATGGTAAAATTATTTTTTGCTTTCTGGGTTGATGAATAGGCTTAGAACTAAGTCTTCAGCAGTGCTTGCATAGTAGCTTTCACCTAATGTCTGGGACACTTATAGATCGGTAAACTCTTGAAGAGTTGGTTCCCAAGATACACACATTTCATCACATGTGGCGGGATCATTGCAACCAAATTTAGTTTTGATTGGAAAAATCACTTTTAGAGGCCCTGCATATATAACAGGATCTTCATGTTCTCCAATCCTAAATTTGCCGCCTCCTTTACTAATACTAACTTCATTGTCGCCACTTTCAAGTATTACAGACTGTCATCAGCTGGTTTTGACCGTATCAGCCTGGCCCATGCTATTTACTGAGCACATCGATTACTGTCAGCATGTATCGAATGTTGTTATTCTCTTTTGTGAACGATGGGACATCTCCACAAGATCTATCTGCCACTGTTCATCTATCAATGATATGAAGACGCCCCACTCGCCGCGAATACTACCATGTGGTAGTTTATGTAGATTATAAGTTAGCTGAGTTTGCAACCAGTCCTGCACCTCTTTCTTGGTCACTTTTAGTCCGGCAGCACGCGCTTCCTCATATAATTTTTGTATGCCTCCGAAACCAGTTCGGGCTTTGTAATATAATTCTGTCAGAGTACCTTCGGCGGAGCCTTCAGGTTCGGGTCCAATCGATGAAGCCATGATTAGCTATATTATACAAAAAATTGTATGCCTTACGGATACCGTAAATGAATTACTAGTTTACTGAGTGGCGTATTTTCCAATTGCCTGATTAGGGAACCCACCTCCCGTTCTGACACCTCCATTCCATATTCTTTTATAATAGTCTTGTTGTCTGTCTTGCTCGGTGTGTAAAAAAGTACTAACA
>LD351896.1:70930-88462 GCA_001465055.1 Ptychodera flava | reverse complement strand
TATTTTATTTTTGCACTTGCACAACTTCCAAGAATATTTGTGCAAAGTTTCAAGAAAATGACACCACAACTTAATTTTGACGTAATTCGTAGTACTTCACCTTAACGGTTCATGAAGAAAAAACTCACAAATATTGCCCACATATGAGAGTAAAGTAGCTGATCAAACAGCCTCCAATGAAATTTTGCTCAGCTAATTTATCTCGTGTGAGGCAGGCTTAAAGAACTACCGTTTACTCATTCAACCATCATGGGAACAGAAGGGAAAAGAATCTTTAATCTCCAGATTTCTAAAACTGACTGATAAATTTTATGGACCTACAGTATCCATCAATTTAAAGAAAGCCAATATAATATACCTATCCTTGTGAGTGCGAAAATCAAATTATAGAGCTTAGAAAGTAACTATCTGTTGACAGGAATATTTTAACTATTCACAGAGAAAACAGATTCCACGGGCGTTTTCAGCAAGTTCTTCAAACACCTTACCGGAAGTAAAAACAGAGGTTATATCAGTATGGCGACACCAGGTAAGTACATTGTACAGTACACCGGAACAAATGAGCTTAGGTGCATCTAATAAAGTGTTGCATAGTGGTTCTGTACCCCTAAAGGATGTCTGGGGTAAATTGATATCTGGTAGTAAAAATGTTTATAGTCATGACATTGAAGAGATGACAATTTGTTCAGAGTCCTCTTTTAATGAAAGGCCAACAGCACAAAACTCGAAGAAATCCAAGAGTTTCCTATCAGTATTTACAAAGTCAAATTAGAAGGAAAGGTATTTTTGCTTCAAAAGCGATATCTACTCCATACATGTGTTTCCTATATAAGGTAGTTTTTGTGTACATATTAGTTTTAAGAAATAGAAATCCTATCACATATTTCAGCGCTTGCATTGTTCAAGAACATGTCTAGTACATACCGGTTATGGTATTTTTTGAAGAAGCCGGATGTTGACCTGAGAGCATAGCTTAAGCCTGACACGAATGAGAGATACTAGCCGAGTAAAATTTCATTCTAGGCTTTTTGCTCAGCATGAGGGTCACAAATCAGCGTGTATAATAAGAAAAACCATCAGAAAAGCACAATCACAGCTATTCACCCACAGATAAAGATACCTCAAGAACAAGCTAAGCAAGGTGCTCTAAGCCAGTGACCAGATATAAAGTCAAAATGCCCATGTTGTCTGTAAATTAAAAACTTTTGCAACGTGTTTGCAATTTAAGTGAAAGTGTTAAGATCAACATCATGAACAATATTCACCACAGATTAATTCCAAAGGTCATTAAGCATACAAATATGTAATCGGCTGAAATAAAAATGAAATGAAAATGTAATGAAAATGCTACATAATAAATTTCTTTGACTGCTGTAATTTTAGCACCACTTTAGCAAGTGTAATTGCCTTTGGGCAAATCCTTCAAGCTTTATATGCAAAACTTCGAAAGCTCATTTGATATGTTACTTATAAATTAGCTGACATGAAAATGATCAATAACTTTCACTAATGCGATATAATTGCCTCCACAATGTAAATAGTAAGTTTCATAAACTTCTGTCATGTCCTACTGGCCATATGTACCTGTCCCTACAATGGAAAGTTTATTCAATATGCAAATTCGTAATAGTAACTAGCTAATGTAAAAATGCTAAGCGACTTTAAGTAATATTCTATCATAGTATCTTGAATGAGCATAGCATGTTTTGTCACTTTTGATCAAGTCTATTCAGATATTTATCGCTAATAGAAAGTTCATCAACTTTGATCAAGTCAATTAAGATATATATCCCCAGTTAGGAAAGTTCGTGAAATATAAAAATTAGTAATTAGACCATCTCAAAATGCATTACAACTTTGATATTGTTATATCATAGTATCTTCACTGTGCATAGCAAATTCTGTAAACTTTTATCTCCATTATTAAGATAGATATCCTTAATTAGGAAAGTTCGTTAAATATACAAATCAGTAATTAGCTGAAGTAAAACTGCTATATGACTTTCAATACTGTTATATTATGTTATCTCCGAGTTTCATCAACTTTTATGAAGTAAATCAAGATATAGATATATATATATATATATATATATATATATATATATATATATATATATATATCAATAATCAGGAAAGTTCGATAAACATACAAATTAGTAATTAGCTCAAGTAAAAATGCTAAATCACTTTCAAAAGTGTTAAAATCATAGTATCGTCAATATTCATAGAAATTTTAGTAAAATTTTGATCGTCACAATTCAGATATATCCCTAAGTGGCAAAGTTTGTTAAATATGCGAATTAGTAATTGGATGAAGTAAAATATAGAAATAATGGACGACGCGCTGGCCATTAATGTTTATTAAAGGGACGTTATTTGTATCTTTTGACCTATGTTGTTGCAAACGAGCAGTTGATAATGTTGTTCGACTTACTAAAAGATGTCTAAAAAACAGTCGACCATAGACAACTTCCATTCAGTTTGCGTACACTGTAAAGAAAAACCTTGGGTCTGTGGTTTATGGTGGGCTACTTTTAACCCCAGAGTTGGCAAGGTTGACCTGCGATCAGACCATACTTTTAACTGCTATCTAGGCCGCTGTAAGCATCCGCGTGTAAACAAAAATAAACAACACGAAGTGTAGGTCGAAAGCGCAGTATTGCGGTTTCGGGATTCCCTATTACCGATGCCGTTTAAAAATTTGCTCAGTTACATTTTGACGGTCAGTTTTCCATGGAGATGTTTACGGCCAATCCTGCTCTTATATAGATACACTATTCTTTGCTGCAAGAAAGCACATTTTATAATTGGCATTCCAAATGCATACAAGCTGCAAGAAGCCGACGACAAGGCCTATGATGGCGGATTTCTTTCTGCAAGAAGCCGACGACAAGGCCTATAATGGCGGATTTCTTTCATCCCATTTGTTCCTCCATATGCATATGTAGACTTGCCCAAAGCCTGTGGGCATAGAAATGTAAAAACAGAGTAAAATGAAGGGATAAACTTCAGTAGACAGTCATGTTATTGTCGAGTTGATCACGAAATTGAAGCAATGTACTTTGGCGACTGACACGTACATCATGTACATTGTTGGGCGAAAGCTACCTCTGCGTGGCAGCTGGCAGCACCTCGGCTGCGGCGTGCAGTTTCTCCACCAAAAACAGCCCATTTTTAATCCCAAGCTTGCATTGAGTTTCTTTTTCGAGCACACCCACCTTGCCTGGGTAAACGATTAGCCCTGCTTACAGGTCTGTGTGTTCCCGGCGTTATACGGCGTGGAGGCCGTATACCGCCGGGAACACACAGACATGTACGCAGGGCTTAGGTACACGGACGATGTGCTCAGCTTCGCTTCTAAACTTATGTAAAGCCCACTTTAGGGAGTGGGTCGGAGGCACGGAGGCAGTAAACGACGTATAGGGTCTAGGCAACTGTCATTGCAATGTACTCACTTTTGGTTCGAAATGCGATTCAACTAATACAAATAATTACACGATGCACGGAGAATAACAACATTCAAACAGATCTTGTTTGTCGAGAGGTGACTCCAATCGCGAGCAGTATCAATGATGTACTCGCCCGGCGCGGTGTCACGATTTCAACTATGCTACTCCGTGCACTGTTAGGTCCGAGTGCGATGTTTCCAAGTTCAACAAGTGATCATGTCGTGTTTGTAAAACGAACCAACGTAATGCCAAGAAAATGCCCTAAAAATCTAAAACGTTGACGAAGATTTGCTAACGATCATATGCACAGAAAATGCATTGCTCTGTACCTATTTACTATCACCACAGCAATCTGACATCATTTTAGTTTTACCATTGACCCAATGCGTCTATCCATGGTTTTATTTGTTTCACAGTCCGTGTCATCAATACTAAAATCAAACTTACAAGCAAATGCCCTGCTTAGTTTCACTATTTGACAGTAGTTTGTGAGACGTGCATTTGTTTATGCGCCGTGTGCTCCTCAATATCCATTGTGCTGAAGTTAGTGTGTAGGTCACAGGCCTCTCATGATGGTTGACGTATGCGTATTAATATTGGTCATGTGCTGGGTTTCAATCATGGCGGTTGGTTCAAATCGCGCGGACGCCCTTACCAACATTGAACCTTGCCGCAAAGAGCAAGAAGGTGGTTTTACATATCCTTGAAGCCGTCCATAGTCACAATTTAGGTCCCCTATTGATTTGACCGGGGATTTCAGTCATCGAAAAAATGAAACAAAAAGTCAAAAGATACAAATAATGTCCCTTTAGTGGGCAAGGGCACTTTCTTCCAAAACAATATCCGAATTTGCACAATTTTACAGCACGCGCACTACTCACTGACAAGACCTTTGGTCCTGTTGTCGTTCGCATGGAAAATTTTCGTTGACAAATTTTTTTTGGGGGGGTTAGTTGATAATATAAAGGAATATGACATTAAACTGGTCCAATAATCATTTTCATTCAAGGTAATACATTACCAGGTCCATGGGACATTTGAGAAATAACAATAACAATAACAATAACAATAATTTTGAAATAACAGACTCCGCGCTAACCATTAACGTTTGTTTTGGGTGTAGGCGAAAGGAAAGCACAAATTACCAGGTTTGCCAAGCCTCACCGGTTAGTTATTTTCTTTCCTCTCGTTCTTGCCAATAAATAAACGTTAATGGCCAGCGCGTCGCCCGTTATTTCTAAACTATCACGCGCACTGTAAAAAATTTGCAAATCCTGATTTTTTTCTCCAAAAAGGGTCTAAACTTGGCGTACAAGTGCTATATTTGTTTTTGTGATTGTTTATGATCTTTCTACAAATCACAATTTACGTTTTAGCTGTCATGTTCGGATGTTATTAGTATTATTCATATTCACGGGCATGTACGCAAACCATTACTGTGTATTTGTGGTTAATTATGTGGTTCAGCTCGACCAATTAAAAAGCGACGGACAGGGCACGGTACCGTAATGCTAAATGACTTCGAATAATGTTGTATCATAGTATCTCCACTGTATAACATTGATGAAGTCAATCCAGATATATCTCTAATATTGAACCACTCTTTTTTGAGAGTGGGGATTTAGCCGAGCGGTTCTCTCTGTGGCCTCTCCGCTAGGCGACTGATGCCGTATGTTGTTGGTTCGAACCCGATTGAAAACTAGCCGTAGTATCTAATATGGAAAGTTCGTTAAATATGCATATTAGTAATTAGATGAAGTCTATGCAACATGAATTTCAATAATTTTTTATATGTTATCGCCATTATACAAAGCAAATTTCATCAATTTTCATGAAGTCAATACAGATATCCCTAATTAGGAACATTCATTAAATATGCAATTCAGCAATTAGCTGCAGTAGAAATGCTAAATGACTTTCAACTATGTTATACACAGTATCTTTACTCTACATAGCTAGTTTTATTAACTTTCATGAAGTCAATTCTTAAATCCGTAAATATAAGCTGATAAGCTGAAATAAAAATGCTAAATGATTGTCAAAAATGTTATATCAGAGTATCTTCAATGTACTTAGCAAGTTTTGTCAACTGTGATCAAGACAGATATGTCCCTAGTGAGGAAATTAATTAAATATGCAAATTAGCAATCGACTTACATGTCATTGCCTAGTATCTTTTACTGCTGTATCCTTGTGTGATCAACATCGGTAGCAATTCTCACCACATCATATGCATCCATTGTCCATGTATTTATGCAGGGGCTTTTTACAGTTATTAATTTTATACTATATTTACCGGTAATCAGTGGACAATAAAATTTGATGTACTTCTTACCATTCTGCTGCCTGCAAATCGGCAATACAACTTTCACTCTGCAGTTTATATCATAATATCAGAGCAAAAGGGAACACAGTTGAATAAACATTGTTGATGCATGTACAGGGAGCTACTGTCAATTATTATTTTCAAGCTTGACGGTAATAGTTACGAATCCTGTTATCATTCAAACTAGTATAAACATTCAATCAAACAGAAGTAGCTAATATGGTAAAGAAAATTTGTAATTCAATAATTTTGACATACAGTACTAGTTTTGCTCTTTTTAAGAAAAACATCGTTACTAGTCTTGGGAACATCAGTAAATTTGTTCTTGATACAATAATTAATTTTAAAATAATTTCGATTAATCTTCACTTGATTAGATTTACTTTTTAGATTAGATTATGACCCAATTTTAACACAAGTGTTGCCATGATAAAAGGATATTTAATAATCAATCTGCTAAATGTACAGATAATAAAAAAAAATGTCAACCATTGACTGAAATATAAACAGGTAAAATACTACACACAAACGCTGTTGCTAACGTTTTGGGAAAATGGAATTATATGTATTGGTCATTAACTTCTGTATAAAATCTGCAAACACGTAATTTGTTACCAAAACTGTATTTTTAGCACTTTTTTACAAATTTATCAATGTTTTAATGAAACAATGCACTGAAATTGAAAGAATTTAAACTCTGGCTTAACCAATACCAAATAAGAATTTTTAAAACAAAATTGACAAAAGTGTTGCTATAGCAACATTATATTTGCTAAGTACCTACTTCATAGCATGAAATACTACTACAATAAGTTAATCATAAAAGAATAAACAAAAATCTGTACAATTAATGAAAATTGGAATTGAACCTCTGTACAAAAAATGCCTTTATTTGGTTGCCCTGGTGAATAGACAATCAAATGGATGTAGTATTGATAGCAAATAAATGAAAGTTTGGTCACATGATTTTCTTTTTGATGCAATACGAGTTTTATCAATATCTGTTGTCACTTTCAAAGTACATGAGCTGCTTTGTGCAGCTTTCATGCATTTGTTTTTCCTTACAGTGACCATTGACCATTCAGAGCACTGGTCAAAGAAGATCCTCTACGGTCCTGTAAATCCAACACCTGGACAACAGTTCCAAGAAGTGAGAGGTTTGGCATTCCACAATGATAAACTTTTGGTGTGTGACAGCGCCAACAATATTGTGCACATACTGAACCAAGATTATACTTGTGAAAAGAAGTTGGGCAGTTTCAGTGGTCAATTTGGCAAGCCATTCAAGCCACAGTCCATAGCTGTCTCTCGGGACAACTTCTACTTCATCCTTGATGGCAGCAATGTTCAAATAGTTGTTTGTGATCAAGATAATACAGTTATCAGAATAATTACCCTACCTGCAGACTCAAATCCCCAGCGCATAGCTCTTGTGAAGGAGTTTGTTATTGTCACAGAGGTCAGCGGTCATCAAGTCCTGAAGTACAGTCTGGACGGAAAGTTTATTACGAAGTTTGGTCATCGAGGTGATGGCCATACAAGATTCAACAACCCCTACTTTGTCACTGTCAACAGCAGGGATGTCATCATGGTGTCTGACTGTGACAATCACTGCATCAAGTGTTTTGACACTCAGTTCAATTACCAGACCAAATACAGTCAGTATGGTACCAGCGATGCTCAGCTGTCCTTCCCACGCGGCATTGCCGTAGATGGCACTGACAACGTTTACATTTGTGATTACGGCAATGAAAGGATTTCGATGTGGAGTAGAGATGGAACGTGGATATGTCATCTATTCCAACGTAAAGTCATCTTACCTGAGTGCGTGGCAGTGACCGCCGACGGTGATAGAATTGCTGTTGTTGGTGATTCATTTGAGTCCCGCAATGAAATCGTGGTATTTTCGAAGTAGTCAGAAACACCAAGATATATATATATATATATATATATATATATATATATATATATATACACAACATATCAACAATATATACAACATACACAATATATACAACAATATATACAACATATCAACAGTGTCCTTCCTACAATCAAGTTTGATGTTGAATATAGCAAATCCAGCAGAACATTCCTTGATGTAAACATCATACGACACAGGGATAGACTAGAAACTGACCTACACACCAAAGCAACAGATTCTGGATCTTACATCTCCCCGACCTCATGTCACCCACCCCATATATTCCGCTCAGTACTGTACAGAGGAGCTATTCGTATCCGCCGGATATGTTCGTTAGATACTTGGATGGAACAGCAACTTGACACATTCGCCAGTAATCTCGTTAAATCTGAATACAAGAGGAAGCACATCGCCCCAATAATTAACAAAGTTCGCACACTTAATCGCAGAGACTTACTGCAGTATACAACTAAATCACCAGAAACAAGACTGACATATGTCACCATTTATAATGCATTAGGTCCCGATGTTAAAAAGATAGTCTCTGATCACCATCATACACTCATGCAGTCAGATACTATGAAGGACGCCATGCCTACAATTCCATTGATTTCGTACAGACGATGTAGAAAACCTATGTGATATCCTTGTACACAATAAACAGAAAGTAAGTCATCGATTAAACACGTCCCATCCATGCAACGCTACGCGATGCGTCAATTGCAAATTCATGTTGACTACGGACACCATCACCAGCTCTACTACAGGAGAACACTTCAACATCAGAGGCGATCTCCCCTGCAAGTCACCATGGGTAGTTTATTGCATAATTTGTAGTAAATGTAAACAAATGTACTTCAGAGAGACAACTAATACCCTCAAACAGCGCATCAGTGGTCATCGTAGCTGTATCAGAAGACAACAATACAGTACAAGTCCACTAGTTGCACCTCATTATAATAGTCCTGAACACTCAGAAGATAACTTCACAGTTGTAGCGATCGAACAAATAGCCAACAAAGACCCGGTCAACTTAGATGCCAGAGAAACGTTTTGGATCAAGAAACAACGCACTTTGTTCCCCGATGTCCTTGTTTTCACACCTGTACTTTCCCGTTGGCTGTACTTTACCCCTGGATTCTGTCCATCAGTTGGACCTGACAATGCCTTGTGAACAAGGCGAAGCTTGTCACTGTAAGAACCATAAGTTGTGTTTTGTTGAGACCATCCAAATTCTAAGGTTTTGTTTTACATTTACTATGTTGGATTAGGCTCTGTGGATCATTGATCAGACATTGACACAACCGACATCTGGTGGTGAGTAACAAACGTTGGTGGCCTGTACACATCGCTGTGCTGTATTATCTTGTGTCCTTGTGACGTGGTGCCCCTGTGAATCTTCAGATCTGTTTGTACTGTCACCACCATGAACGGCTGCCAGAAAACATTTAGTGCCCTCAGGAAAGCATCAGACAAACTTACCAGATTCAAAAACCATACCAAGTTTCTACAGTTATGTAAACAATCAAACAGCTTTCCCAGATCACTCGTATGGAAATACAAGCCACCGGTAGCTGATACCAACCTACAAAATGAGTGTACAAGTATCATCGAAGAAACAGCAAGACAGCTTCAGAATCGTCTCATACGCCATTACAAGACTTTAACTGAAACTCAACTTCCGGATAAAATACAATATCTAAACGACCGTCTCAAAAATCAAACTAATGAACGTTTATTTAGACGGATGAACAGACGAATTCAACAGCAAATCACAAAAGCTGACGAAAACATGAAAAGGTGTCACAAGGCAAAATTACTCAAGATACTACCTACTCAATGTGATGAGAACAACATTGCCGATGCAAGATCCATCACAAACAGTGACAGTGGTAAGGCACAATGTCGATTCAACAAAAATACTCGTAAAATCAACGCACACCGTCGCTACCATAGGAACCTCAAGGTTCATCATTCAAGTCGGTCAAAAGGACTGGTGGTCAACCTCAGTGGCACACAACTTGATGAAAGCGCTACACATCTATTAGGCCGTGGACTGGGCTTCTGCCCAAAACCCAAGTCCCTCGATACGAAGGGAATGGTATACGATTGTGCGACATACACCAGAAAAGTGCGACTTCTACACTACTTATTACGGCAATCTGATGACATCTACAACACTGATACAATGCCAGATGTGCTAAAACAATATAAACCTACGAAGAAGTGGACGCCTAAACCTGGTATTTATAAATCTGTTGATGTCTACTGTTCTAAAATATTGAACGAAGAGTACGCTTATCAACCAGCCCGTTTCAACTCCACCATCGACAATTTGACACTACAAGAATGCGCCTCGCTTAATGAACTCAAAGATAATGAAAGCATAGCTATCACCAAAGCTGACAAAGGAGGAGCTCTGGTTGTAATTAATAAAACAGACTATGATAAAGAATGCCGAAGACAACTGAATGATACGAATTTTTATGAAAGAGAAGATTCAGATGTCACTGTGTCCATCATCAAATCATTGAAAGAACACTGTGACATTCTTTATCGTTATGAAGTCATTGATGAAGCCACATTCGATGCCTTGTGCAATATCGACGATTCGGAGGAAGCGTACGTCTACATTCTACCGAAAATCCATAAGCTGTCACAAGAACAACTTGATAATCATGTTATACCATCGGGTAGACCACTTTGTAGCCATATAAATAGTCCATGTAGACCAGTTGCTCTTTGGTTGGATTTCATCCTAACAGCCACAGAAGTAGATTACTGCAGGGACAAACTTGTGCAAGATTCTACAGAATTTCTTGCCCATCTTAACCACTTTAACAAAACACATGCCCCACTACCAAGAGATTCACTACTTGTTACCAGGGATGTACGCCGTCTATATACCAACATACCACACCAAGAAGGGGTCGTCGCCATGGAAACTGCTCTATGCCTTCATTCACGATACACCATGACACAAATTGTAGACATTATAAAACTTGTTCAATTTATCTTAAATAACCATTTCTCGTTTAAGGATGGGCATTTTCGTCAAGTTAGGGCACCGCAATGGGGATTCCATTTGCTGTCAAGTATGCCAATATCTACATGACTTGGTTTCGTAAGTCATTGCTATTCAGTACATCAGTCATTCCCTGTGGCACAGAAGATTTGTTGATGACTTAATTGATCTATTCACTATCATCGAAGTCGAATTGCAACAATATATACAACATATCAACAGTGTCCATCCTACAATCAAGTTTGATGTTGAATATAGCAAATCTAGCAGAACATTCCTTGATGTAAACATCATACGACACAGGGATAGACTAGAAACTGACCTACACACCAAAGCAACAGATTCTGGATCTTACATCTCCCCGACCTCATGTCACCAATCCCGTAAATTCCGTTCAGTACCGTATAGTGGGGCTATCCGTATCCGCCGGATATGTTCGTTAGATACTTGGATGGAACAGCGACTTGACACATTCGCCAGTAATCTCGTTAAATCTGAATACAAGAGGAAGCACATCGCCCCAATAATTAACAAAGTTCGCCAACTTAATCGCAGAGACTTACTGCAGTATACAACTAAATCACCAGAAACAAGACTGACATATGTCACCATTTATAATCCATTAGGTCCCGATGTTAAAAAGATAGTCTCCGATCACCATCATACACTCATGCAGTCAGATACTATGAAGGACGCCATGCCTACAATTCCATCGATATCGTACAGACGATGTAGAAACCTACGTGATATCCTTGTACAGAATAAACAGAAAGTAAGTCATCAATTAAATACGTCACATCCATGCAATGCTACGCGATGCATCAATTGCAAATTCGTGTTGACTACGGACACCATCACCAGCTCTACTACAGAAGAACACTTCAACATCAGAGGCGATCTCACCTGCAAGTCATCATGGGTAGTTAATTGCATAATTTGTAGTAAATGTAAACAAATGTACTTCGGACAGACAACTGATATCCTCAAACAGCGCATCAGTGGTCATCGTAGCTGTATCAGAAGAGAAGAATGCAGTACAAGTCCAATAGTTGCACATCATTATAATAGTCCTGGATACTCAGAAGATAACTTCACAGTTGTAGCGATCGAACAAATAACCAACAAAGACCCGGTCAACTTAGACGCCAGAGAAACGTTTTGGATCAAGAAACTACGCACTTTGTTCCCCGATGGACTAAACACAGAAACACCTCTAACCGTGTAATTGACACGTTCGAGTTCCAACAATCCCAGTTCAGATCTCATTTTACTATTGTTCCTGTCATCTGCTCATAACATTGAACTCCGTTAGCACCCTATTGTCCTCTTTTCACACCTGTACTTTCCCATTGGCTGTACTTTACCCCTGATTCTGTCCATCAGTTGGACCTGACGATTCAAGGCGAAAGCTTGTCACTGTAAGAACCATAAGTTGTGTTTTGTTGAGACCATCCAAATTCTAAGATTTTGTTTTACACACACATATATATATATATATATATATATATATATATATATATGTGTGTGTGTGTGTGTGTGTGTGTGTGTGTGTGTGTGTGTGTGTGTGTGTCTTAATTTCATCAAAATATTGAAATTTATTCAAAAGTTTTGATGCGCTAATTTGAATCATCACTCGTGACGAATAATCGGACTGCACTGTTTACCATGACAACTTTTCCCCACACAGACTTAGACGGGGTGGCTGTGACCAATCTTGATTGAAATGGGTCTTAGCCACCCCGTCTATTAAAATTCATGAGTTTATTTTTCTTGTGTACGTACATACTTATATCAGATGGAAATCTGAGGATTTGCGATTACATCAGGTTGACAATATATAACCCCCCACACAAGAGCAACGAATGTAAAAAGTGTGAAAGACGCTCCCACCTAACTATCCAAAATGTTTTTGTGTCGAGTTTGTGTTTGATTCGTTTCAAAAATGTGTTCCTACATTCTTATCCGATTGTTTGTGTTAACAAAAATGTTTGTTTTGCCTCGGATATTTGTAGGGAAGTTTGGAATCAGTGTGTACGGTAATGTTTTGTTTGTGTGGGGAAAGCTTATGGCGAGACGCAGATTCTTCCCTTAGTTTGTGTTTGTGAAAAAAATATTTTAATGCATTGCTCTTCGAGTAGCGAGGCAAGTATATTAATGTTAAGGTCTCGTTGTGAGTCCGTTTGGCGGTTCAGTTTGTTTGTTCTATGTTTCTTTACTTCAGTAAATTTTGTTTTGAATAGTGTGTCTTTTAGAATTTTGCCGAGGTTTGTGTATTTTTAGGCAATAAGTACCACTGCAGAGTACGGATTTTATGTTTTCTGGATCAAGATACTTACAAGTATCATGATCGATGTGTTTGTTCTCGTACATTTTGTTTAATAGTTCGTGTCCTTTGTTTACTGTTTGTTCTGTGTCGTCACTGGCTAGTTGTGTATAATACTTAGTGTTGCGTAATTGCCTTTCGCATTCGTGTACGTAATCTTTTGTGTTGACAAAGACAAAACCCGACCCTTGTCGAAGGGTTTTTATGGTAATTTGTCTACTGTTTGCAAGCTGGTTTATCGCGATTCTTTGGGCACGCGACATGTTTTGTTTCCTTGTTTGAAAGGGTATCTCTAGAAGTGCGTGTTTAGCAGCTTCAGATAGCTTTCAGGTTTTTGTATTTTTTGCTGTTCGTGGAGTCCAATTTGACTTTTCTTTGAATTGGTGTTGTTGCGATTGTTCGTGTCTCATGATGTCTCCGGTGTTTGGCTTAATTTTCCAAGTCAACTATCCAAGCATTTTAAGAGGGGTGATCAAAAAGGCCAGAACAGCCAATTTTGACCAACCGGGTTCAAGAACCCGGGAAAGGTGTTTAAAGTGTGCGATAGATGTGTTTACGACATAAACATTACGAACAGTAGGATTAAGATAGGTATGAATAATCCAAACTGCCCAGTTTCTGTGTGGGGAAAAGTTGGAATGACATAACCCTTGACTAATAATCCGTTATTTTTTGCATTTAAAACCGATATTTTGGGGACAATATTTTATCACGATCAGGCATATTTTAATTCTATCTGTAACAAGCAAAATTTAGATATTTTTAATAACTTCAGTAATTTTCGTCATGGATTATGTAAGATCCTTTTTTTCTGAATATTTACTTATATCTGGATGTATTTCTGTGTATCTTTCGCAGTTTTGCTGTTTTTTTTTGTTTTTTTCTTATGTGAATTCTCCTGTCTGTTTGTTTACGTTGTAACTGTTATATATTTTTCGTTTTTGTATTATATTTTTATTTTTAAACGAACCTGTTATTGGGGCAACCTGTTGGTTCGAAATTAAATAAAATAAAAATAAAATAAAATAAAGTTGTAGTCGCTACGAAATTATTAATTTCAGACACATTTCAATTGAAAAAATCGAGGATAAATGACAAGAGGCGTATGGAAACTGACAGGGATTTGTCAACATCACAACACATCAGTCATGTAAAAAATCAATATGGGATTATTTTCTACATTTCAAAACAGAATTTTGAACTGAAATATGCATAGCATAGTTGTCACTTCATGTCTTGGATACAAATTATGCTAAAAGTGAACTGTTTTGGAGACTTTGTTCCGAAATATTTGAGTAATTTAGTCAAGCATGCTGATTACAGAACCGATCCCATCACATCACAACTCACAGAGAATGGCAAATCAACAGATATGTGTGCAAAATAATTTAAAAGGCAAAACCTAAATATTCCGTGATGTGTGTTGTCAAGTATAGCTGCAAGATTTCAACATTTTTTTTAGTCCATCATCCAACGGGTGCAAGCCCATTTACAGGATGAGGTACCCATAATCCACTACCCCAATGGAGCACTAAGGAGTAAAGTGCCTTGCTCAAGGGCACAACACCGAGGTACAGTCTAGAATTTACCGTCCTCCGACAGTGAATCCGCTACTCTTGATCTACTGGAACTTGAACCGGGTCTCGTACTCCCCATCCTCCAATACTGAGTCTGTTACCCTAACCAGTGGTCCAAGGTGCCTCCCTCATGATGGAACAACATGATGTACCAAAATGTAAATTATAAAATCTAGGATCAGACGAAGGTGATGTCAGCATGAGGCTATTGCGATTCACTACGTACATAGCTCCAATAATTGTAGCCCACGGTCATTTGTTTGCCATGTTGGCGGGGCAGAATGGCCAATACAGCAGCAAAGGCCCGTGGGGTACAATTATTGCATCTACTATGTACACAGACTGAGTTCGTATAGAGGGCGCTATATAAATGGCAAACTGTGACAAGGAGCAACGATTAAAAAGGAACATCGAATTTCTATGTAAACAGCTCTTTCTGGTTAGTTTAGTTCGTTACCACACTTTAGTAAATCGTTTTGTCAAGCAAGGATGTTTTCTTCCTGTCAAATTCATCGCTTCAGTAGTGTTCGCCATGAACTCTTTGCAATAAAACATAACAAAATCCTTGAAGTTCCTACTGTAACTTCAAGTGACAACAAGCAGAAATAGTTTTTTCCTCAACAAAGTTAGTTCGATGGCTTCGAATCTTGTCGGTTAATGTCATAAGGTCAAAGAAACAAAGTCACGACAAACTAAATGAATCAACATACAAGTAATGTTGATGTCAGTAGCTGGTCTGTTAGAATGAAAGGTCAACGGTGTATGTCGAACGTTGCCACCAACGGGCAATACTTCCAACTGCTTTCGTTTAATAATAAACTTGAATAACATGATTATTCTGAGTCACAGGATGATTTGTTAACTCAGTTTACAGAAGCAAAAAGCATCATTGTACTATCATTAATTGCCTACCGGATTGAGTTGCAATGCTACACTCGGAAATCATTGCATTAAATGAATGAAGTTATCGCCAATTAGATCAGTAATGCCGCATATAAATTACTGTTATCGATGGTATATGTATGATAATAGTGTACTTATTTCGGTTCTGATCATATAAATATTAGTACATTTAAAGTGAGACAGTTGGACTTTATATTCAGAATAAATGTGTCACGTGATAAACTGCATATGAATGTGTTTCCACTTTATTTTTTTAATTAGAGGTTATAAACGGCAAGCGAGGGTATTTGGTTGCGGATACAAGACCTCTGGGCTGGCAATTAGCATATTTGGCGGGAAATAATCACCGAGCGAGCGAAGCATTATAAAATGCTAAAGTTAAAAACAAGTGGACAATTGTCGTTCTTTTAGGCCGAAGTTGGAACGAGAGTTCACGAGCGCCAAGCCTCACACAAACTCTGAAAAGAACATTTCAGAACGCGTGCATGCAAAGTTGAATCAATAAAATAAGGTAAGGTAACGTATCGATATTGCGACAACGAATTTGAAGAAATTTACTTGAAAAAAACGCTCAAAAAACTTTAAAAAATTATGTTGTTGTCACATAGCCGTCGCTGCTTACAGAAATTCTTCATTTGTATCTCATCGAGCTGCACCAGACTAAAATTTAACAATCAAAATCTATCTCAAGCCGTGGATTTGTTCGATATTATGGCGCGTTGACGCGTTGAACTCTCAAACTGGTGTTCGAAATTTGCGCGAGCTCAAAAATGTTACGCGACGCGCAGGTCTACTTGTTGAGGATATAAATTCCGGCTCCAGCCAATCAGATTGCCGGATTCCAGCTAAGCATATTATAATAATGAATATACTACTACTACTACTACTACTACTACTACTACTACTACTACTACTACTACTACTACTAATAATAATAATAATAATAATAATAACAAAATACTTTGTAATGCGCCTAATCTCTGAACAGAACTCCAGGTGCAATAGTGACAAAATACAATATATCAGAGAAAATGTTGAACCACGGGGACTGGAGACTAGGCGAACTAAAAAGCTTAAACTACTGTTTAAAGAGAAAAATCCTTAAGGGAACGCTGGAAAGAAAGGGTAGAGCTGGAGTGGCGAAGGTCAGAAAGAAGTTTGTTCCATAAAGCAGGGCCAATGTAAGAGAAAGATCTCTCGCCAAAAGTCTTTGCACAGGGAACAGATGAAAGGACCCTGGGGTGGGGAGAAGGTTTTTTTGTGCAACGGTTTACCTTATTTTATTTTATTAATTTTGACTGTGATATTTCAAATAAAGATTTCAACTCCACACCGTCTGACTGCTTTATATATTACCGACAAGTCCTTATCTCCTCTCCAACTTGTGTATACACCACTGTAATTGCTCCGAAAACATTGCCAACTTGCTAATCCGCTGTCCGTATCAGCGGATTAAGTGATTGAGTCAACACCACAGCCGTCACACACGTAGTAAAATAAGGAAAGGGTTGAAGATCTCAGACACATTGTTACAAAAAAACGCAAATCTGAGCAGATACAGAAGTCAATCGAAATTTAACGACTATCAAAAGCATCGCTATACCGATGAACTGTTACATGCCAAAGTACGCCGTCTAAAATGGTCATCTTGAGCTAGAAAACCATCCTACATTTTTGAGTCAGTCATGGTCCGATGTCGTCCGTAAGAGCGGAAGTCGGAAGTAGAACCTTTTGACCTCAAACCTGTTTATTTCCAATCCAGGAGTAAACATATTTCCCATGATGCGTTTGATGTTACATATAAATGTCAAAGTTAGTACATCATGCTCAAAATGAGCAAAAGTTTTATAAGATCACGCTACACGACTGATTTTAATCAATCCTACAAAATCAAACATGGATTCAATTCCTTTTTGTCACAAAATGTTGCTAACGATGAGTTCGAGAATATAACCAAAACTTCTGTAAATCCTGCACGGAAAGAGCTGAAGGGCGAGGTATCACG
>LD351896.1:23055-69580 GCA_001465055.1 Ptychodera flava | reverse complement strand
TTGTAGCAATAAAGAAAACAGTCAGACGGTGTGGAGTTGAACTCTTTATTTGAAATATCACAGTCAAAATTAATAAAATCAATTAAGTTAAAGCGTTGCACAAAAAACCCTCCCTCCCCACCCCAGGGGACTGATTTCTTTCCCCTATGGTCTTTGTGGAAACTCTTGGAAACTGAGAAGTCGAGAATCTGAGGAAGAGCCGAGTTGTCGTTTTGGAGTGTATTGATGTAGAAGTTCAGAGAGATATTGCGGTCCTGTACCCATAACTGAATTGAAGCAAGTAGATACAACTTTGTAGTAGACGGGAATGACGTATTAGAGGGGTCCTAATGAAACAAAATTAGATCGTTGAGTGTTCCCGCATGCTACCAGAGAATTATAGCAAATAACTTCCTTATTTAAGAGGTGTCGTCTAATAGTATTTCGTTAGGTAAGCATATTTTCTGTCGTACGTATTGATGAGTTCCTTAGTCGGTCAAAGAAAACATGGCAGGCAAGAAAGCGCGTAAATCTGATATTGCCGAATCTCAATTGTTTTCCACAAAGGCATCGATGAAAAGAGTTAAGTTTGCTGTTCTACATTTCATTCACACGCAATCGACATGGTTGAAGCAGTTGAAGGTTCTACAATAGAAAATGTTTGAGCATGTTGATGTTGAACTTGAAAAAGGGAGGCTGGTGGAAGGATGGTCTAACCATATTATGGTCACACTGACCAAATAATTATGGGCGACCGTACCGTCTGCACGGTATACGAAACATTTTCTACAGTGTTTTTTGTGTGAAATTTTATTACATTGGATTTTATTGCCAAATTAGTTACCTCTTTTTCATGAAAAGGAACAACAAGCTCGTTCATTAATGGCATAGGCCTACTAGTGAATGGGCCAGTGTGTTCACCAGCTTTTTCTAACAACAAACAGACGAACTTGATAAACATTTCAACGTAAACCTGATGATAAAAAAACTCAATGTCGATAAGATGGATTTAGGACAAGATTTCTTGACTATTAATGGTACTTTAATTAAAGTTGTTTTTTGATGACTACCACGCAATATTGAAGTATCATCAGTGTGGTACCCAACCTGCAAACGAAATACACATTCTACCAGTGAATTGCTTTGAGTCAAATCATTCATGTTTTCACTCGAATGCAGTGTACGTGTTTCATAAGTTTGTAATACATTCAGATATGAGTTCCAGTATCAGCATGCGCAATGACCTCAATGACACAGCATTGTCGGCTAATGCGAGGAAAGCCCCTGTCGACGCCCTGACGTAATTGTTAGTTATGTATGCAAATCTTATGTGAGGTATTAGGTAGAAAAGGCCACGCGTACACTGATCTTTGTGACTTTCATGACATATTGCTCACATTATACCATGTGCTGTCTTTAATTGTTTTATTTTGGTCCATACTTCGTGATGGCTGAGCATCATTATACATTCTGGAATTGGTTCCATATAAACCTTAACTAGATTTTTGTTGTCGATGGTTTATATGTAAAATTATGTCCCATATTGCTTCAGAACGGCGAAAATCGCTCCCCTCTGCTTCGGGTTGTCTCTCCGCCTACAGCGCTATGCTGAGAGCTAACTCGACGTGAGTGTGGGGGAAAATTCCCATCTAAAGTAAAATATAGAACTCAAACAAAACAGAAATATATGTTGTATCGTGTACATGTATACTGAAAAATTCATTTTAAACAGATGAATTTCATAAATGATGTTATCTGGATAGTTTCTTTTTTTCATATTTGAAGAACGACACCAAATGTAAGTACACTTAAGATGTGAAACGGTTCAGCCGTTTTTAACGTCTTTTAGTATATTTAGTTTGGGAGAAGGGGACTGATGGAGGAAGAAAATAAATTTCAGTACATGCATATTTGTACCTACTTTTATTCAGTGACAGAATAAGTGCTCTCTCTCTCTCTCTCTCTCTCTCTCTCTCTCTCTCATAATTTGCAACACTGGCAAAACATTGCGTCGTGTTACTTTGGATGCTTTACTCAGTTGAAAATAAAACCATGTGTTATTAGTTCCAGCATGTAATTTTCTCTATGTTGCGCTGCAGCTCGTTCCAAATGGTAGTCGTCGGGACCCCTACGGAACGCGTTTCCGTTTGCTGAGTCGGTGTTGGAACCGTTTGGGGTGCTTTTGAAGTTGAATCCATTTATTTCAAGTATTATATTAAGCCCGATTTTTTTAAATCTACATGTTTACCCGTAATTAAACCGGTTGAAACTAGAGCAAGTAGGGGTCCCCAAGTGTAGGCTATCCGTCCTGATAATCGTTTTATTTCACTGTTTAGAATAAAATCCTTTTTAAGATCCATGGCATAGTTTTCTCGGTCATCGATTGGAACTACCTGACTGATTGCGCGGGCTCCAGGATCTATGAAACTTTGAGTGATGGTATCACTTATAAGAGTACTGTATTTTGCTTCATATATTTTGAAGGCTATATTTACCTTATCATTCCCCCATTTTTCCACATCTCCAACTGAAATTTCCTTGCCAAAACATAACTTACTTTGACCACTTGCAATGACACAGAGTATTTTTTCACGTTTTGTCTCTATTATGGATCGGGTGTCCAAAGGCACTGATGGTAGTGCCGCTGTCACTGTGGTATTTGCCGCTGCCGATGACTTTATGAAATTCTCCATTGTTAGCAGTATGTTATCTATTCTTAGTAAAAAATAAAAAAAATTGGGAAGAATGTAATATATTATCTATTCTTAGTAAAAAATAAAAAATTCGTTTAAACCTGAATCCGAAATGTAGTATTAACATAGTCGGGAATATGACGAGAAAATATGGAATATGAAATTTCTCCTCCATTAAAATCTATCTGTATATAGAAACACGTATTGTAATCATGAGTACAGACGCATTCCCAGTTGCTTTTCAATTAAATAAAAAACATATACCGACAGTACAGCATGCTGATATTCCTTCCAAACCAAACGACATAAAACCTATTCTCATGGACTTAGAAATATATGTAACGCCGATAGAAAAATTTACTTTTCATCCGCGGGATATATTTAAAGATAACGTAATCACTCATCGAACAGCTAAAGAAAGTAATATATGGTTGGGCGTCCCGCACATGAAATACTGGGACAAGCAATTAAATTTTGCCGTATGGTGCAGCACAACTGGTTGTGGTATATCATTCGCTCATCTCAGGGACAGCAAATTTCCGCCACAAATACGTTCATTCTGTCGTTTTCATGTATACTTTACAGTACGTCGGATCCTTCACGAAATGGAGGTTGCACTTCCAGACGATACTGGAGGTGTCTTCAAAGCCAGCGACAATCCGCACAATCTCGTGAAATATGAACTTCTCTGTACAGAATTTGGAAATATAAGTCCCACGAAGTCCGACTTTCGATATCGCCAAGGCCAAAACTCAGGTCTTGGCTACGGTTATGAATATTACACTAATGGTGGACCCGTTTGGCAGCCTGCTGCTGTATATGATGGACACGACTTTTTCCTCTCTGCCGACGGAGGCGTTTATTACACACATACAATTTTTGGAAAGAAAAAACATGTACTGCCCGACAAAGACAGACCACACTATTATTTCTTCCGAAATGATGGATCGGAGGGGCAATACAATAGTTTCATCCCTCTGAAGGGAGACTTGGGTCTAACAAAGGCTGGTCTCGCCCGCGTCAATGAAAGCCTTGAAGCCTACGTATATTGCATACTTGGTGCACAAGCAAATATTCGCAGTACCATTGTGGGCGATAATAGCAGCGCAGAGCAAGTAAGAAAAGAATTCTCCTCAAAGATGAAATTCTTAATACTGATAAGGTAATCAGATATAGGCAATATCAAGACACAATAACAAATACGTGTGTCAAACTTGATATGGCCGCTTCGCCCAATTTACTTCTCTTGCCGTCTAAAATGGTTATTCTTTTTGGCCCGGCAATCGCAGGTTATAATAATGAATTGCAATACGCAACAGAAACTATGGTCTTCGGGGTTAATTGAGATGTAAATACGGGCGGGAGATACATAAGGAATGGGCCGGCACAAACACTTTAATAATCCTCGACGACTGCGCCTCGTCCAAAGATATGAAGAAGCGCAGTGACGATTTAGTCAAACTTGGTTTCAGCGCAAGACACGACGGATTATCTGTCTGGGAGAAACAAAATTTAAAGTGAACTAAAGGAAGAGGGGATTTGGGAGTCCGATCACGAACATGCATCACGAGTATGGGCTGAAGTTGGCCGCCAGACAATTAAAGATTATATGGAATTCTATTGCGAGACGGACGTTCTTCTTCTTGTGAATATATTCGAAAATTTCTGTGACACATGTTTAGAAGCATATAAGTTAGACCCAGCTCACTATATGTCAGCGCCCGGCTTGACATGGGATGCTATGTTACTTTACACAGGTAATAAATTTAAACTCATTCAAGGTGCTGTGCAGATGAATTTCATCCAGAGGGGAATTTGAGGTGGTATCAGTCAGTGTAATATTCATTATTTACAGACAAATCATCCAGCTTACGCTACAGACGAGATAGGCGGGAATTACGATCCGGAGAAACCGTTAACCGAAATAAAATATCTCGATGCTAATAATCTTTAAGGATGGGCAATGAGTCAACCAATGCCAATGGGGGGACTTCATTGAATGACGAAGGAAGAATTTTTAGAATGGTCTGCTCAGAATGGTGGAGCAGGCATGAATTGGGACCCTGGTGACAGATTTCCACCAAGTTTTCTAGAAGTAGACTTAGAAAACAAAACCGAATTACATGAAGAACACTCTGATCTACCTCTGGCTCCGCATCACTATGAATTTCTGAGGCAGGGCAGTCGACTGATTTCAAGTCTAATTGACAGAGAGAGATACGTCTTACATTATAAGTTGCTTGAATTCAATCTTCAGATGGGAATGTGGCTGAAAAAAATACATTGGGCGCTCGCATTTGAAAAGGCTCTGTGTCTTAAACAATATATTGACTTTAACACTAAAATGAGGACAAAGGGAAAGACAGATTTTGAAAAGAATTTCTTTAAGCTGATGAATAATGCAATGTTCGGCAAGACAATAGAAGACGTTCGAAAGTACAGAGACTTTAAATTTGTGGCGGGCCACAGTAGTACCGACAGTGGTCGTAAAAAGATTCAGAAGCAGAATCCAAAGATGAAACATATAACTCGCATAACTAGTGAAGAGGATGGCGATTCCTGCGACAGTGCCCTACTGGAACTGAAAGGGGATCAATATGAATATAAAAAGCCAGTTTTCATTGGCGCGGCAGTGCTTGAACTTTCTAAGCTGCTTACGTATGAGACACATTACAATTACTTTCGAAAGCGGTTGAAAGAAATACGATTAGCCTACATGGATACTGACAGTTTTGTTTACAGTGTACCTCTTCCTTCTGCAGACACATTTTTAAATGATATAGTCCGAGAAGATGTAGAACAGAATGGTGAGAAGTCTATATATGATACTAGTGGTATGAAAGATGTGATGGGAGTTCCAAAGATTAATAAAAAGGTGATAGGTAATGAGGTGAATGGTGAACCTATTCTTGATTTTGTTGGCATACGCTTGAAAGTGTATGCTTTTTGGACTCCAACTTCAGAGACGAAAAAAAATAAAGGGATAAAAGATGTTTGTGTTAAAAAACATTTAAACTTTGAAGACTATAAGGATCTGTTTGAAACTGGTGCATTCCGAAGGAAGGAGCCCAAACGGGCACATTTTGCACAGTTTGTACGGAAATACCCTGGAGAAATCTGTAGTAAAAAGCGTGATAAAATCATGATGGCAGCTAATGATATCAAACGTGTGCAGTTATACAATCCAGACAGGGCGAATGGCTGGCAGAAACATGGCCGATAGGACGGAGTTCCCCTTCGGAACGCTAACGGAGTTAACTTTCATATCCATTTAGTCCGTAATATCGCATGTAACGCTCTAGCGGCGGACTAAATCCTTCTTGTTTTTGAATTTCTAGTGCCTGATGAAATATGTTTTCAATAAGTTCTGAGGTGCGTTCCCCTATCGGAACGGAAAGTGTATCTTTATTCTCTTCTTTCTTTCTTTATTGATGCGCCTTTTTCTTGTATTTGTGTAAGCAGCTGTTTATATTGAACGTAATAATGTTTATATTTCTCTTGCCACTTTGATACTTCTGTTTTTCCTTGTATTACATCAATAATAACACCTGGTATAGGAGTTAAAGCTAAAAGAACTGGAACTGTCGGAATTGCCGCTATTACAGCTTAACTTACAAGAATTCCCTTAGTCACATTAAGAGCCATATCAATTCGACCCATTAATTTATAACTTCGCTGATACGCAGCGCCAGTTCTTTCGATATAGTCGGCCAATTGTTCAACGCTTTCAACAACTGATACATACATTTTTTTACTGTATATGTAAGGGATGATAAAAAAATAATTGTAGCAATATAGAAAGATAATATGAACTCCAGGATTTCGATAAGGCAAATTTAAATGATGATGATGCTGATATTACTTAAACATCCTTAACCGATAATGTCCCCGCAGAAGCCGGCCCTTCCCAGGCTGGCAGCTTACCAGGTATCTCGGAGGCAGATGTTAATTTATATAAACCGTTGGAAAAAATAAAGAGAATTTGATTGATGAATTCATGAAACAACATAAAATCACTGATCCATCAGTAAAAGAATATATGATTGTTAAAACTAGAATTGGTGATGATGGAAAACTATATTACAAAAATATCCCGCTACAAAAAAAGTTTGAAGGTACATTTTATGCAAAAAACTCAATGAAAACTAGTCCAGGCGGATATGAGTTTGTAAAAAATGTATTTTGGGGCCGCTCTAGCGCACAGCCCGAATATGTGAGTCGTACATTGTATTCTGAAGATGTGAAAAACGATAAAATACTGGCTGAGAAGATGACACCAGACAACATGGGTATATACAAAGATGAACTGACATTCTTACGGCAAGATGCTAGCGATAATGCACATAAAATACAAGCTTTTGAAAATAAAATCGAAAAATGGAACAATCTAAACCCTGAATATAGAGCTATTAATGACGAATTAAGGAGTGCGAATATGCGTCTTGGTGAGCTTAACAATGAAAAAGTTAAAATAAGGCTAGAGAAAAGAGAAGTTGAAAAACAGTTAAAGGAAATTCCTGAAACACACACCCAAGCAAAAGAAAAAGCTGAAAAACTACTAGCTGAACTCATAACAAGAAAAGCTAAAATTGTTGATCGAATTGAATATGAACATGATAAGATCAGTGGGGCACATGAAAGTCTGGCGACGACTAGGTCTCTTCGTGATGTAATTTCCGATCCACAATTATCACTCAGGCTGAAGCTGACAGAATTATTTAAACGAAATGGTATTACAATTGCCGCAATACTGACTGCCCTTGGAATGACAATATCAACAATTGCCCTGGCTGTGACTAAAGGAGGACGAGGATCAGCAGGAACTGGCGGCTCTGGAGCAAACAATGGTTCATGTCCGCCCAAAGTATATACAAAAGCTAAGGAAATTGTAAAGCAATTTGGCGAATGGTTAAAAACATTGGCCGAAAAAACTGCTGCTGCAATACCAGGTTTAATCGGTTCCCTTGTTAGTTTTCTATTAAAAACAGCAGGATCAGTTGTCAGATTTGTTGGAGAACAGCTATTGATATTTTTAACAGGTTTAACATTAGTCATAATAAATAAAATTATGTATTGATACGGAGTCTAACGAATTCTGAAGACGACTCCGTAGGGATAATAAATAAAATAAATATTAATATGTGACCCGCATGTTTGGTGAAAAGAATATTACAAAATTTTTTTCTAAAAATAAAGACCTGTTTGGTTTCTCAGTCGAATTGGAATGGTGCAAACTCCGACGAGTAAATCGTCATATCCTTCATGCAAATCCAGGTGTCCGACTCAAAGATGATAATCTATATCATAACATATTAGCTTTCATGAAGGAATGTCAAAAGACTAACTTCTTTAAGCGACTAGAATTCATAAACGTATTCCAAGAGGTTGATGATGACCAAGAGTGTCACATCTACAAGAATATTGGGTTCTTCGATTGATTCGCGACACAGGTAATCGATTTATCTTTCAGTCAGATGGACATATTTATGTAAAGATGTGATTGATTTTTTGATTTTTTCTTCTGAGTTACTATATACACTACACGAAGTTAAGATGTGATTCATTTTCTTTTTAACTGTAATTTTTTTCTGAGTTACTATATACATTACACGAAAATGGGATATGATAGATCATTATAACCGAATTTCAGCAACCGAATACCGCAGGGAACGAAGTCAGAAAGAACTCATCATGTGGTTGCTCATAATCCAAGTGAGGCAGATCCAGGCCAGACACTTATCATACAGTTAGAAAGCGGAGTAGTACTAGTTCCAGATACTTTCGACCTGGTTTTTGATCTCGAAGTAACGGGACATGAAGATAACAGAGTAGTACAAAATGTTGCAAAAAATATAATCGAGCGTATGGTTCTCACATTTGAGGGTCAGGCACTTTTCAATTTGAATTAATATAATCTTATTGAATGTTATCGCTCTCTTCAAATATAAAAAGGAGAGAACGAACATGACACTGTACGGAATTCAGAAAAAAATCTAAGAAAATTGAGAAGTGGCGCGGCCAATGCAGATGTCGCTGTCGTGGACGATCATTTACTTTTTACCACATATAAAACAAAATATGCTATTCGTTTGACTCATCCCCTCATAACAGGCCATTGGGTTGCATATCCATCAGCGTTAGGGAGTCATATTGAATGGGAAATTACGTTGGCACCCACCTCCCAATTACTTGTCAGTTATCATGTTGTTACACGCAATTATAAATTAAAAAACATTCTAATGGAATATGAGACAATCATTTATCAAACACTCGCAATGACAACTGCTGGTTATTACAACAACGGTAAAAGTTATCTTTACGAGTATTTACATTATTTTAGAACAATACCATTCAAAGAATCAACCACGGTTATCAATGAAAATATAAATGTACCACGACATAGCATGAGAGGTATCGTAATACTCTTCACTAAAAATCAGAATCAGTCAGAACTGAATAGCGAACTTTTCTTTAATCCATCCATTGAATCTGTGTCTGTAATGATTGAGGGTATTGAGAACAAAATATATGCTCAGAAGATGTTACCAAGACAATTTTGGACAGAATCCCGGGTGTATTTTGCTGAAAATAAAGATTGGTGTGAAATTGATATAGATGAAGTCGATTATTTGACGAATAAATTCTATCTGTTTATTGATCTGCGTAGTTTTAAAGATATTGAATTTCGTGGAAATGGTTTAAGAGTAATGAACACAAAAGATGGTATACAACTTGAAATAATAAAAATGGATACATCAGTGAAGGGTGTCGACGCTCGCGATGATAATATATTTGCCCATGTTTATGTTATCAGTGATGCTCAGGTCTCTGTTGAAAATAGTAGATTAAAGTCTATACTATTTTAATGGAAATGAAAATTGTCTTCGAAGGGACTCCCGAGTTCAGAAAAAAATTCTGTAGAAATTTTCATGAAAAATGTAGATTTTCAGACCTATGTCATGACATCATCGGCTGCTAAGCAACACTCATTCCAAAGGTATTGCGAAAGTCCTACCAGAATGGGAAAGTCCTACCAGAACGGTATTATGCAACAGTGTTCCGTAGGGGAAAATCTCAGTAACATAAGTCTTAATATGGCTCCGTAGGGAAAATACTAACATAGTGAAAATTCACACAACACAGCCAGAAGACATGTAAGGGATAAAATTCACATCTATATACTTACATCCAGAAGACCCTATCGGCACGGGAACGGAAGAGCAGCATCACAGTCAGAATCTATCGAACAAATGGTCTCCCTTCCATCCTGTTAATAGAATGCTGTTGTAATGGGGAATTCCCTACTGAGTTATATATAGACCACTCAGACTCGCTAGCTATGACTCATCACTGCTCATTCTTGTGTAAACACTGACTTCAGTACTCACACCAGCTGTTGCATACGTGAGTTCATATACAGGTCACCCTCACTTACATGCATGTCATTTTTAGCTACAGGGATGGGAACTTTTCCTTCCCTCCCTGAAGCTAAAATCAATAAGATGGATGTAAATATTCTTATTTGTCACAGAAAGCCACTTATACCTACTACTATTGGTTGCTAAGGAATGATGATAACTGTATCAATTAATGATATTGTTCCGAAGTAGGGCCATACCACTTCATCGGAGTGGCTGTCTAACTGAAGACTTTCCAAACGAACAATTTAAAGTGTGAGTCCTGCCAAATTTTGAAGCTTTTTCGTTTGACTAGGGCCTATACTCTAGTTCTGGTTGTCAATGAAATTGGTATTAATAAAACAAACATTTACACACAAACTGAAGCTTATTTGAGCGGTTTTTAGACGGTTGTATTGTGTTATTTTGACGAAAACACGGGAAAAGTTGCACGTTTTGACTTCAATCATGGCGACATTTTCCGGAAATTGCCGAGCTCGCCCCGTTTTGGCGAAAGCAGCTGTGACGTCACTAATAGGACGCGCGATGGTGACTTAGTGCATTGACTATGGTGACAGTGATAATTTCATGAGGGAAAGCAGTGCAACTGAGAATGTCATAATCACAGAAAAACTGACAAAGCTGTTCAGAATTTACAGACCTGCAGATTTTAACATATGGTACCTTAACCTAAACGAGAACAAGAGCGGAACTCTTGTACACCGTCTCGAGCCCACCACAGTCCAACACACTAGTGAACTACCGTACACACTACCGCAAGCTACCAAAATATGAAGGAAGTCTAGAGTTGCCGTCCCACCTCATTATTACTTATCAACATAAATTGCCTCGTTCAAAATCTGTATACAAAAAATTGAATTACACCATGACGTTTGTAGATAAATGTAGTAGAGATCAAGTTGAAAATTGTCCACCGTTTAACAAACATCTTTGGAACCGGGTGAGGGTCACGTTAGCATAGAAACCAAAGTAGAATTCACGCCGCAAAAATCTTCAGTTTGGCGTTATACAACCTCACATGAAGTTTGGCACTTTTACATGTAAAAACATGTGACCGTGAAGACATGTCTAGCCAAATTCTCGGGAAGAGATAAATGAAAATTGACGTGATGTAAATATCGGGCACACTGGCAACCGAGGCCGGGCGGCTCAGCTGGCCATTTCTGTGACTGAGTGATCAGTTATGCTTCCGCAGGTTTTTTCTTGATTAAGTGTCAGCGATATAAAGCACAGTCTTCATTGTTTCATGGCTGTGAAATTCTCAAAGAAGCTAAAATATTTTAGGGGATACTTAGTCGGACAGGAGGGAACAGATGATGACGACGACGCGACTGCTTCGTCAGCAATATGAAACTTCTTCGCTACACGTTGTGTCACTTTTACTGGCAGCGCCATGCTGTATTATACACAACCTATCGATCAGTCTCGCAAAGAGTTTGTCAATTACTACGTAAACTTTTTAGGAATGAGTTAGATGTCTCCCAACGTTTCTAATTATAGAGTCACACATACATGAGATGTAGTACTTGTATATTTTTTATTTACAATTACTTACGTAAAGCAGCTGAATCGGCGTCCAGTCCTGGTGGATGTAAACACGGTCATACTTCTACGGCTCCGCATCTCCTCGACATGTTTTGGGTAACCTGTCGCAGTCTTGCTGCTGTTCTCGCTCTTGTCCACAGTTGATGATGATACACGCGAACGCTTTCTGGTGACAATGGTCATACTGGTACAGCATTGCGATCACATAATCGATGTAGTAGCTCCATGAATTAAATACTATCTTACCGGTATATATATACCGTACATCTGGCTTCCGAACCGTGTGTATTCGACGCGATGGCAAGCGAGGCACTCGAAAATGTGCACCGCAGAAAACGCTTGTCTGAATGCCTCTTTTCCGACCCTTCCTTGTAATTTTGGCAAATACGGCATCCTAAATAAAGTGCATGTTAAACTGGCAATGGCTGCGGTTACTTCATCCACCAAAAGGGTAACTAATTCTCACCATGTTGAAGCCACAGTGGTAAGCATTCGCTATAGCCGTGGTGAACACGTTCACTCGTACGTTCAATTAGTTACGTCATTTCCGGTGGCAATGCCCGCGAATTCCGAAACGACCCGAAAGGCAGCCAACTTCAAAATCGCACAACATATTGCATTTTCACAATATTTAACCGCGTCGTTTCATTGGGATGATGCATTTATTTTACAAAGTGGGGATGGCTAAATCATATTGCATGGCTTATTTTAAGCAAAATTAACTTTGAATTTATGCGGGACATACACTTTAAATGTTAAGATCCTAACATATGTTTCCATAATTAGGATGACTTTTACATTCAAATAGAGTACGAGAGCAGAAGTAAACCATAGGCAGATGTGTGTAAAATGGGTTTTTTTCGTGTCGTGAGAAATAACATTAGGCACTAACGAAAGTTATGAGGTCCGTCAAAAATTGGGTCAAACTCGAACTGGCAGCATGCGAGACAGTGCTTGACAACGGCGTCGCGGAGTAACCATGTCTAAACCATCTACCTATGAGAGATAAAGCAGCCGTTCTTGTCAGGATGTCTCGAAGAATATACATGTTTTCAGACATAGTAATATTTCGCGCCGTATACTAAGATGAAAACTAAAATTCATGCACGGTCAGTGATTTAATCAATAAATTCAGAGCAGAAAAAATTCAAATCTTTGGCAAAAGGAAAACGATTTTATTGATAATAATGTTTCATAATCTTTGACAATAAAGATAATAATAATATCATAATTCTTAGACTATTTATTCCTAGTTAGCCAGTGTCCGAACACTCCACTACAGACCCCTACAAGGATTATGTACACCACGTACACCAGACCCTTGTAACACTTTTCTTTCCACTGATTCATGGCAAGACGGTTTTATTATGCTGATCACGTACGCGCACCAAATACTAATACGGTGACTTTGTCAACACGTCGAACAGCTACGGCTATAATTTACCATGCAGGGCACATGCGCAGCCAGATATATTGGGGAATTCCCTTTCTAACGCTCTGTGAACTTAAGAAGTAATCATTGGAAATCTAAACATGAATGCTAGACCAAATGTCCGTCGATACAGTGTATTTGCAGCACAAGCGAAAGTGAAACAGTTCTTAAAATACTCTTGTACACATAAATCGTGTTGATTTTTTAAAATCTGTACAACAAATGTGAACTGGTTCCACAGTATTAAAGTCTTATCATAGGCATTGTCGGTATGCCGGCACGCCCTTTGAAGCTGAAAAACTATTTTCCGCCCACTGGTATAAGTTGGACACGTTAGCATCTGATATTTGCCATTGTCCCCCTGCGATTATAACTGGTGTGGTTTACGGACTGCTGTGAGTAGTAGTTTTGCCAAGCTCGGCATGGCTATTTTCCTCCAGAATGAGAGTAACGCTGATATCACGAAATCAAAGATTATATACATGCCAACATTAACACACTAGTACTATTTCAGTACTGGTGTAACCGTAAAATATTCAATGTCAGGAGCTCTGTGTCAATACTATAGTAATGAACACGGCTGAAAATTCTTTGAATTTGTATGGACAAAGCTCAGGGAGCCGATGCAACACATGTTTGTCATTTCTGGTGTTGAAACTTAAAAGTGGTATTTGTAACCACGTGGGAAAATGAAATAAAATCTTTCTCAGAAAGATGTGCAATTGTCAAATCATTTCACATCCATCACGAATTAAATTGCGTTTGAAGATTAATTTCTATCGTCAGATTTAGTAACCATCGGGAGGTTAGGAATAGCATTTAGGAAGAGTTCAGTGCCGGAGATCACATCATTGACTCATAAAAAGCAAAAATTATAATGTTAGCATTGCTTTTGCATCGTGCCTACTATTGTGCATTTCTGTGTTCATTAAAGCTCCAATAGCTGTAACCTCTGATATATTCTCTAGTTTTTGTATTCTATTTGCACTGTAACCAATGTACTACTCAACTAATCAAGCTAAAATGCACATTTTTTACTTAACTTGTGCTTTTGTTGATTTCTTTTGTTGCTTTTTTACAGAGGATATTGTTGGGTTTCACTAGTTTTTAATCTTTGTGGACTTTTCCAATGGGTCATACCATAAACCTTTGAATCACACCAAAATGCAGATTCCCGTATTCCTATGATGATCCACCAAAAGGCTGCCTTCTTTGTCAAGTCACGTGTACTAAGATCAAGGTGCCACAACCCTTACATCATCAGTATTAGTATGAGTAACCTCCATATTGTCCTGCCAAATCTTGCATTCTGTAAGTGACGGTGAAACCATTAAACTGATGATGAATCAGGAATCACGACGCTGACTGCAGCTAGTACCATGGAGTACTTTTGGTACCTCCATGCTATTACGGTATACATTTCAACGTGCCTCTTTCACTTAATCACAGTCCCTCCATGTGTGTTGGAGGGACTGTGACTTAATTATCGGTACACCTCCCTTTACTTGCGCAAATATTTAGCAGTGAACTTCTTTTTAATAGAAAAGGCTTATTGGGGGTATAGTGCTGTCATAATAACACTAAAGTATAGTCAAGTTGTATGAGGAACTCTAAGACATAGGCCGGGAGTTAAGATCTAATTTTAGAATCTATTATCCGGAAGTACACCACTGTCTGTTCGTCCCTTCGATTTTCAAATTTTACGTGCTGGTAGTCAGTTGTCATGGCGTGCAAGCGCTTCCATAAGACGTATATTGCAAATTTTCTAAAACTATTATTGTTAACATTGGCGTTTTAGGATCCTTGAATGACTGCTTCCATGTTGAGTAATAGGGTGACTCACACCGTGCTTCAAAATGGAACTTTAACTGATCAAAGGGAGGTGAGTTTCAGTGTAGATAAATAACCGTAGTATGAGTGTTTCACACCGCATATAAATATCAATCTGACGTACGCTGATGATCAACCTGGTGGAAAGCTAGAAGCAAGAGTCTAAGGGGTCTAAGGCGACCGCCTTAGACTCTTGCAGGAGAGCCTAGGTCGCCCTTTTCAGGGCGATTCTTAAGTGAAAAGAAGAGCGTAATGTTTCGATATTTTCAGCAACTTACATATCAGGATTTGTAATCGACGTATTGGCGTTCTTTGCTGTCACATCAGTGAATAAGAAAACTTTATTTAATGCACCCTCAAAATTGATCAGCAAATATTTGATTCTAATCCACAGTAGACACTCTCTCTAAATTTAGCAAATACTATTTCGCAATTTAAATTCGTAGTTCAAATAGTCCATTAGTTGATCACAGATCATTTAAGAAGAGGGTCGACTTACAGTAGGAAGAGATGTGTAGAATCGTTTATGATAGATAGCATTGACTGTAAATATAATTAAAGCTGCAAGCAGCTTCACGGGGAAAAGGTACTAGAGTGATAATTCATAACCGTAGCCAAGAATGTGATATTTGCATATTTAGTGAGGTAGAGGATGCAGCACGATAAGGTCTTCGATCATACAGAATATGAAAGGTATAGCACTTGTGGTTACCTATTTATAGGCATGTATGCTGGGGTCATGTGACTAAAAAATTGTATTCCATAGTTATCCTTTTGTACCAAAAATCAGACCTCTATCGCTATTCGTCAGCCCATAATTAGGTATGCACATATTTAATGAGTGAAAAGATGTGCCATCATAAAGTCTCCCATCATACCAAATATGAAGAGGGTAGCACCTGTAGTTACTGAGTTATGGATAAATGTGTATATGTGAGGTCAAAGGTCATCATGCTCATGTGACATTTTGTCTCAGAAAATTTAGTCCATACTTATCCATATTTTACCGAAAATCAGACCTCGATCACTATTTGAGGGCCCAGAATTAGATATGCACATACTTGATGAGGCGCAGGATGTGCCATCACAAAGTCTCCCATGATACCAAATATGAAGCGGGTAGCACTTGTGGTTACTGAGTTATGGACATATATGCATATATGAGGTCAAAGGTCATCGGGGTCAGGTGACGTTTTGTCAAAAAAATTGTATTTCATAGTTATCCCTATGTACCGAAAATCAAACCTCGATCACTATTTGCAAGCCCAGAATTAGATATGTGCATAATTAATGAGGTACAGGATATGCCATCATAAAGTCTTCAATCATACCAAATATGAAGCGGGTAGCACTTGTGGTTACTGAGTTATGGACATATGTGTATATTTGAGGTCAAAGGTCATCGGGTTCATGTGACATTTTGTCTCAGAAAATTTAGTCCATACTTATCCCTATTTACCGAAAATCAGACCTCGATCACTATTTGAGGGCCCAGAATTAGATATCCACATACTTAATGAGGTACAAGATGTGCCATCATAAAGTCTCCCATCATACAAAATATGAAGCGGGTAGCACTTGTGGTTACTGAGTTATGGACATATGTATATTTCAGGTCAAAGGTCATCGGGGTCATGTGACATTTTGTCAAAAAAATTGTTTTCCATAGTTATCACTATGTACCAAATATCAGACCTCTATCTCTATTGGTCAGTCCAGAATTAGATATGTGCATAATTAATGATGTACAGGATATGCCATCATAAAGTCTTCAATCATACCAAATATGAAGCGGGTAGCACTTGTGGTTACTGAGTTATGGACATATGTGTATATTTGAGGTCAAAGGTCATCAGGATCATGTGACATTTTGTCAAAAAAATTGTAGTCCATAGTTATCCCTATGTACCAAAAATCAGACCTCCAGCGCCAATGGGAACATTATTAGATATTTACATATTTAATGAGGTACAGTATTTAGCCAGGGTCAAAGGTCAGAGGGCATCCCAAAATTTTAGTCTTGAATTTGGTCCTCTACTGGTCAATGTTCAAGCCTCCCAGACTCTTACTTTGGTCAGAATAAGCCATTGCCATAGCTTAGCTGCATAAGTATTGTATAGCACAGGTCAAAGGTCATTGAAAAATGTGAAAAATAATGCTTCTTCTTCTCTAAATCGAAATGGCCTGTGAATATGGCAATAAGTAGCCTTGACCTATTGGCTACAAATGTTGTTAACAGTACATTGATTGATTTATTTTTGTGCAAATGAGATGAATTTAAAAGTTTCAATTGAATATAACTGCTGGGTCTTGTGACCAGTCGGCATGGTAACAAAGTAAATAAATATTGTCTTTGAGTTTCAACTATGTGTAAAATTGCAAGTCATTTGGTGCAACGGTTTTTGAACGGGAGCCATGATATGTGAAAGTAGGTCAAAGGTCATTCAAGGTCAACCGAAAATTGTGGAATTTGGTTTGGTCCCATACTTACCCCTATGAACTAAGAACCAAACCTGTAGGCCCTGTAGTTCCTGAGATACATTGATTTTGCATAATTAATTAGTTATGGAAAAATATCAATTTAATTAATTAAAAATCTTCTCAAAAACAGCAAGGTCAATGAACCTGAAATTTGGCATATGGCATCTCAGTACTATGTTTTACAAAAGTTGTTCACGGCGTTTTGATTGGTCAAGTTCTATGCAAATTAGGCAGAATAGAAAATTTTAATCCAAGATGGCAGCCAGGTAACATGACGCACTGTATTGACAAAGTCATGTGCACTAGTGGGCTTAATAAGACCTGGAAGTTTGAAAAGGCTGCGTGCAATGGTTTTGGAGTTCTAGGATGGCAAAAAAAGGGAAGAAGAAGAAGAAGAAGAAAAAGAAGAATATTGAACCCCAACAAATACAATAGGGGCCAAGCCCCATAGGGGCGTGGGCCCCTAATTAATCAAAGCTGTTTAAGGACACGCTACTGGAAAGGCTCGTGTATCAACCATAACAATTGTATCACAAGTTCTAACTTATGTTCCTGTTGATGAAGAATCTCTGTGAAATTATTTATTTGTACCAAGAGTATGCAGCTGCATTGTTATTAGAAAAAGTTTGTTGCATAGCTAATTTGTATGCATTAAGTCTTGCAGTACTGAGCTTAGTTAGTGCCCAATACAATTTCTCAATCAAATAATAAAATGTGCCATGAGAGTGAAATTATCATTCAATAGCAAAACGCTCCAATTAAAGAGTAAACTTCCTAGCATTGTAACTGTTGGACAAGGGTGTGAAAATAAACAATAATGTTTTTATACACAGTGGTGAAAAAAATCCCATTCAACAGAAACTTGACAGGTAATCTTATTAACCCCTCCCCTTTCGAGTATTGATGAACAAAATGTTTTCTGTAAACACCCTCAGAAAATAAGGTCGTGTAAACAGACAATGTAGCAATGACAAGACAAGCTAGCAATGACAGGACATCATTATTATGAGACATATCATATACTGTGATTGTATATCTGCGTAGAATACAAATTTTATATCGTGTATATATACAAAAAATGTAGCTGACCTGGTGATGTCTACTGTCTTTTATGCAAACCTACTGCTAGTAGATACGGAAGGTGACAGTGGACTGGTGCTATAGCAAGTCATCGACGAGAGAGAGAGAGAGAGAGAGAGAGAGAGAGAGAGAGAGAGAGAGAGAGAGAGAGAGAAAGAGACAGACAGACAGACAGACAGAGGAGTAAAAGACCGGATTTTCATTCACGGTGTTGGTTGATTTGCCTGAGTGTCCCTCCACTCCGCCGTGATCGTAGACTCATTGTTATTTAAATATCGACCCTTTCAATTAGTTGACATGCCTCAGTTAGTTTGAAAAAAAACTACTGGAGAATATATCCGCTAAAGAACTGACCTGATCATATGTGTCGATCCGTCGAAATTCGTCCTTTCAGCCATCCATTCATAATATAATTCTTTTTACTATTCGTTCGGATGGCCTGGTTTTACCGTAGATGAAATGTCAAAATTTTGTAACAAAGTAATATCATAGTGTTTTTTATAGAACAAAAACTTATTACATGAATACGTTGCAGACAACCATACAGCTAGTTTGATTAAAAAAAGACCAATCTCTGGTCGCTGTCTTTCATTTTGACAAAATATAGGAAATGCATTCAAGCAACTTTAGGTACAACTTCATAATTTGATACGGGTGATCGAGTATGATTTAGATCAAAAGCCTTCTTTCATTCCTTGGGATACTTTAATTTTCAAGGGACAAAGTCTTCCTGTTTTACACCCCTTTTGAATTGTATTTTCCTCATAGGTGAGAATTTCACACGCAGAATAGCGGAGTACATAAGTAATCGATAAGACACATGCCATGTTCGAAGACATCATACGGGTAACAATAACGAATTATATTACCATTCCCTGTCCATCACGTTTTAATTGGTCGAGCTGAACCACGTGACTGCCCACAAATACTCAGTAATGGTTTGTTTTCATGCCCGTGCATATGAGTAATATCGCAAACATAGTAACTTTACAGCTAAAACGAAAATTATGATTTGTATAAAGATCATAATCAACCACAAAATAAAATGCAGCACTTGTGGGCCGAGTTTAGACGCTTTTTTTCAAAAAAATCTCCGGATTTGCAAAATTTTTGCAGCGCGTGCACTACTCACTGATAGGTTCTGGGGCCGCGTTGTCGTTCTCGCACGGGAAATTTTCTTAAATTATGATGGTTTTTTGGGCGAGAGGAAAGCCAGAATTAACGGGATTGGCAAGCCTCGCCCATTAATTTTTGACTTTCCTCTCGCCCTTGCCCATAAATAAACATTAATGATCAGCACGTCGTCCGTTATTTCTACAGTAATTATCAGCGTATACCATATATGCCAAGAAACGACTTTTGTCAACATTTAATTCGTGATTTTATTCAGTGCGCTAAAAACCATTGATGCAGTTTGGAACAAAAAATATAAATTCTACACTATTATGACTACGTTAAACCACATTTCGGCATGATGCATCTACCTGTGAGCATATTTAAGCCCTTGTGTTATAAAATCCAAAGTCATAATCATAATTTTTGCGGAAAATGATTATTTGGTCACGAAACAACAGCACGGTGACCGATGTTACTCAAGTTGATCTCAACGTCATAGTAAACCAGTGGTCTCTTTATGTCAATATCATTAGACAGAAATAAAGCATGTGCAGGCAAGGATGAGCCTAACGCGAATCAACGGATAATTTGGCATTTTTAAAGTTTAGAAAACTGCCTGTCGGTAATCCGTACCGGCTTGGCGTATAGAAGTCGGTGAATTTAAAAAAAGTAAAATCATTTGCAAAAGTTTCTCTTTCGCCTCTTCTATTGCATACAAATCTAATTGAAATTTGGCAGCCCAGGTCAGGTTTTCTTAGCTATCTGACGCGTTACCTTTGAGTCTGCCCAGGAGTGAGATACTTTCTGCCGGATTCTTCCTGGTGAGAATCCCCTGTAACTCGTTCACTCCACTCACATTTTATAATGAAAACAGAATAAAATTATTGCGGCCACCCCATCAACACGTTTATCAAATCACAAGTCTCAGAAAGGATTTGCGCTGAGAGCTATGTTGACTTTCTCGATGTTGTACTTTCAGTGTGTACATATGCTCCACCAAATACAATGTATCATGCATGCTGTTTAAGTGACGCCTGAAATGAAAGACTCTTTACCAACATCATACGTGACTACCACAATGTTTTTTACTTCCATGTGATACTAACAGCGACGTTGCCACCTATAATATTTCTCGAGGTGATCCAGTGTTTTAGTAATTGAGTGACGGTACTATTTAACTGTCCCAGACCATCTGCACATCCAAGTATCATTGTTTGATTGCGTGACGAAAGTGAACCACGCTATACAAACACTAGATCATATTGCAAAATGAAACTTGATAAACACGCTAATAAATAACAAATTTTCAGTAATTTTATCATAGTTTGACCCAATTGGACATAGTGTATCTCTCGATATCAGTGTAATAAATTTCAAAAGTAGTGAACAAGCTGTCGCTGATGTGACTTTTGCCCTTAAACAAAACATTACAATGATGTAAATAATAGTTTTTCACGTTAAGAAACTTGTGTTACGCTCGTAGTTTGCGGAATACGAGTTGAGGTAATAGTCTTTATCGCAATGATTTCGGTAACCGAAGCTGACACAGATGTTTATTAAAGCATCATTAAGATTTTTATTACGATATGGCAACGTTACGTTCGGCGTCTTAAATTCTGATCGTGCATGTCTGTATATCCTCTATAAAGTTATCTACGTATTTAAACATACACGACTACAAAATTATCATCATTATATAATGGTCATTTAATGGAGATTTCCGCCTGTCATTGATTGTTTCTTAAGATGAAACAAAATCAGACGATGGAATATACCTTTCTCGATTGTTCTTATCGGAATCTTTACCTATAATTAATAAAAAGTCTCCTATCTCCTTCTCGTACGATCTTGAACCAACCTTCACACGACTTGTCCACGTGAGGGACGCTTAGAGACAAAATATCCACAAGTAGAGCATTACACTTGACAACCACCAAGCCTAGAATCTAGTACGTCAAATGTAAATTATGAACTAGCGACTTGATGGTTTCCTTCTTTCGCATTTTTTGCCAATATGTACATATTTTCGGCACTAGCATGAAAACAGTACACATGTCAATCGGTCAAGCTAATGCCGACAAAACTTGATCCTAAGTATCTGAAGATGAAAGATGTGTCATTTTTCAAGTTTTTACAGACGAAACAAATGTACTCATATCGGACAGACTATTTGTCCCACAAATGGGACATCTGAAGATTAGAATTAGAATGAATTCTGAAAATGAATTCTGAAACAAAAGAGAATCCGACCAGGCAACCGGATGATTACAACTTAAGCTGTAAGTTATGCTAAAAGGCTATTTCTGTGGCACTCGCTTGTCAGGTAAAGATTGTCACTTTTGTTTGGAAACCTATCATGTTCTATCTGTGTCACTGATATTCCATCGACTAACATTAAGGCGTCCTATTCTGCTATAAATGGCTAAATTATATGATTATTCTCGTCTTAAAATGATTCTGTTCATTTTCCTCTAAAGGATAATGCATAGTCATGTCCTAGGGTAGTATTATCATAAATATGAAAGATAGTTTTCGTCTTAAAACCGAAAGTTTGAAACTTTTTCTTGTACTTAGTTAAAGAGATTTATTGTTCAATGTACCCAGTGCATAATGCCTGCTATTGTAAACGGAATGGCGCGTGGGTATGCTGCAGATAAAAAGATCCTGAAGTGAGTACGATAGGCTATCTCGCAAGATGATTATGAATAAGTCGCATACCCTTGGTGTGATCTGTGTACTTTCATATTCAAATTTTATGTCAATAACAATCTTTACTGAGAGCAACCTTTATTCTGTGGTCCTCCATGTATCAGTCAATATACGGCGTTTGAAAACAGGCTGCATTGCATCAGTGCCCTTTCTTCTGAAACAGTCAACCGATATCACGATCCCCGACATGAATTTATACCTTGTCACATGACAAGTAGATGTTCACACCGTGAAATTCTTAACATACAGTAGTGGCCCATGTTGGGAAGTCCTGACCTGTGACGTAGATCATTGTCTAAGTCAACATTTTTGTAAGTTTCAATCTAAGTAACCAAACTAAACAGAAATATAAGAATCACCATTAAAATACACCATATTCTCACTAATTACTGTCATGCACGGTGAGTTCATTTGAGATCCGGATCTTCTCTAGACGGACTCGGGTGTCTCGCACTATTCCAAAGTCAGGGCGAAAGGCACCTTGGGTTCTGTTGTAAGAGATTTGATTAATTAATATGCTTCATTTGCTTATTTTCTGTTGGAGGTATTACATAGTTTGTCCAACTGTTAAAGAAGACATAGCAGGTTAGAAAATGCGGAAATTTGATTTTGTCGAGTCTTCATTATTTTTCGCAAAGCATCGTTGAAAAGAGTTTGGTTATATTGTCTCATCTTTCATTCACAAGCATTCGACAAGGCAAAAGTAATTCAAGGATGAACGTTAGAATGTTTGACCACATACATGTTGAAAGCAAAGTGATATGTTCATAGAAGAGATTTCCGACAATATTTTATTATCGCTCAACAAAAATAGGCGACCGTCAAATTTTAATCAACATTTCGTGCGTAGCCGTTCCAGTGTAACTTTATTGCCTGGAATTATCTTGCCCAATTTGTTCTACTGTGACATGACAATTATGTTAGTTGTCACGTCCATTGATATAATAAAGACAATAATGAGAGAAGCAATATATTCATTATCCTTATCTAACAAAAAATGACGAACTATTGAAGTTCCAACTGAATAAAAAGCTAAGACAAAGAAAATAATCAATATTGAGAAAGATTGACACGTCGAGTATGGATGAAGGGTGTCTTTAAGACCAACGGATGTTAATCAATTTCAATGGTACGTCAATTAAAGTTACTTGTAACGTCTTTTGATGATTTCCACACATCATTAGGGTATCGATAGTGTAATGTTCAACATGCAAACAAAAAGACGCATTATACTAGTAAAATAATACCAATCAAATCCTACGTCTCGTTTTCACCACGAACACAGGCAGCAGAGTAAACATGACCGCATGGAAACATGCGTTCTGACATAAACATGCCCAATGACATCAACTAAATAGCATTGTCCGTAAATGCGGGAGAGTCCCTACCGATGCTCTTGCGAAACTATCATTTAAGCATGTAAATCCCATGTGAAGATATGTTGAATCTCGGTAAAGCGTACATCGAGTACACAAATATTTGTGACTTTCACAACGTGTAGCTCATTCAGTAGCATCAATTTTATATATTGTCTTTTATTATATAAAGTCATTACCTGCAGAAATATGTATCACAAGTTTTATGTCGTCTTGGGCTCTACATATTCTGGCCTCGGTTTCCTTAATGTTTTAAGGTGAGATATACCCTTTAAGACTTTCACTTTGGAGGCTCATACTACCTAAATAGAGAGTACTCGTTAGAACTTGTAATATAATGCTTGACGCAATATTCGTCAATACCAATAAACTTGCGGGCCGACTACAAACCTAAATCAAGGGGTGCGTTGACCTTTCCCCTTTGACATCTATGGTATTTTATCAGTCTTTCTTGTTGTGTGTTATTACAGCTGAGGAGCCCGGAAATTAATAACCTAATCTGTCAAATTTCATGCTATGTAGCGAGCAATATTGTGAAATCGCTTATAAATAAGCGATACACTTTGATAACATGATAATGTTATACTCTAGGTTTTCATTTCAGTCGTTTGATAAATACTCTTTTTCTTTGGTTAAATCAAAATTAAGAAAGGAACCGTGCATTAAAGTATAATGAATACTTGCATAGGTATTTGAGGACCAGTCAATTAGGTGGGAAATGAGGTCGAGGATTTGTATTTTCATATAATGTAAATAATATCTTTTCAACATGCAAATAAGGTGAGAGGGTTATTATTACATGACAATACATATTCAAACAAATCTTTGAGCTCAAGTGAATGAGTAATTACATTCAGAAGATTTATTCTGCATAAGAGTTTAAATTGCACACAATTTACAAACTTTATAACACTCTGTCATTATAATTGCCATAGGAGTTCGCTAATTAAGATACAATCACATTTACATCGTTATCACATGAACTGGCCCGAATCGCCACCTGTATGACGTAAGAACAGGACGGATAAGAAATCCGAATTACGCCTGTTGTACGTCATCAACCGAAACTTTTTGCTGCAATAGTACCGTTCATACATGCACGCCGCGACACAGACCGATTTGTTGTGATCGATGCCATGCTAGCTCTCACGACATTTTCACTAAAAAGGCGACCCGATAAATTAAGACATGGAAACATAGAAGGCATATTTGTCCAACGAAATTTCGAGTCACTAAATCTATATCTTTTCCGGAGAATCGAATGGGGATACCGTCGATCGTTTTTTTTGTAATGGCTTAGCAATAACGTCCCGGCTCCAGTCGATTCGTATAGACTCAATGTAGACGTCGTACCTGGCGATCCCGGTTGGCGATTAACCCGAAACCATGCCTGAAACCTACACCTCAACGTAAGTTCAACTGAATAAATGAGTATAGTATAAACTTCGGGAAAGTAACATAGTCGGCACAAGCATGAAGTCATTTAACGAACAACGACTAATTTCCTTCATCGCACAAAAAATTCCGTACATTCTCGCTCGGAATCAACCTGCAGCGCGGCGTAAGGCACAAGCTGTCGAGCTGTTCAGCGCTTTGGAATCCAATGTACTTCAAAAGTTGACTCAGACAACAGTCAAAATTGAGTTTCCGTCAAGTAACAAAATTATGATGTATCCACGGGCGAGATATGTGTCACTGCAAACATCGAAAGTCCGTAAGACGACAATATTGACGACTGAGATCGGGATTGACGAGTTGACACTAGCAGAGACCGGTGACGGCAGCGTTTTGGGCATAAACACGGACGGAATCTTTCGCGGCTCGCCGAGGTCGTAAACTTGTGTGATATTTTCAAAAGCCATGGCATCTCTGATAATGTGAATTACTGTTTCGATCATATCGTTGCATTTACTTCATAAATCTATTTGTAAATATTCTAAATAACTCTGAATATTAGGGCTATCCGTCGCTATATCGGTAAAAGCTATGTCCGCCGATGGCTGACTTGCCTTGGCATCGCCGCGCGACACAATGATTAACACGTTCACGTGACCGAATCCGTACGTCTGGTTGGTGGAGATACCATTCAATGTATCAAAATTTCAGCTTGATGGGAATTATGAATGAAAGTATTTTCTAGGTGACGGGCCGCTTTACTCATTAAATGAAAGTAATCCGCGTAAGTAAACCACAGATCGCAACAAAATTTATGCACTTTGTTACAATAATTTTGATCTATCTACGTCAAAAGAAAAATAAGAATACTGTTCATGTGATAAATAATATATAATCCCATGGTATTTTCCTGTTTGACATCATCGTATACTCGTGTTTTTCGCGGAGTGGCACAACTTCTCGCCTTCGACTCGACGGCGAAAAACACTCGTATACGATGACGTCAAAGAGAAAAATATCATGGGATTATATATAATAATCAACACAACTGTCAATAGTGAGGATTTGTCAAATAGTATCAGTCATGTATGAGTTGGGTAACTATTCAAAGTCTACCGTTTTTGTCGTGAATTAATCTACCTATTACTTCCTTCAGGGATAATCATGTGAAAGGACCTGTGTATCATTTAGGCTCTGTAGACCTGTATATCATTAAGAATGCCTTGGACTGAATGTGGAAGATAATTGTGAACGCTGTTTGCTACTTTTGTCAAGGTGGTGAAATGTAATCAAACTAAAATGGAAGGAAATATAAATCAAAAGATGTTTTCTTAGCAAAGTCAATTTGCAACAGACAATTCGGTTTTTCCCTTAGGTATTAAAATTGTGGTACAGCGAGTTTCCAAAGCATGAACTAGGTATTGTAGACACCAACACACTGGGCTTAACAATCATTCAAAACATAAGGCTCCAGGTTGCTATAAATGCAGATAAATGTAGCGCTACCCGCTATGCCGCTATGCTTCAATGATAATAAAAATCAATAATTTTGGCTCTGATACAAGACCACATTGTGAAATGAGGGAAACTACACACCAATGGTGACCGTGCAAGATCACAGTACAGCACTCTCAATGCACACAATAGTATTCAAGCCAGGTACCTACGCTTTAACAATCTCTTTGTCTATACCTGACACCAAGTACTGGCATAGTTCCAAATCATATGACTTATATTGTTGCGTTGCTACATGCACAACAAAATACCCTGGGAGTGTTTCTACTTCTTCCTTGTGAATTACTGGACATTTTCACCTTACAATACGTTATTTTTGGCGCATTAGAGGAGTGAAGTAACCAGTGATTAACAGAGTCATGGTATGTTTAAACTCTTATCCTAATTTGTGACTTTAGTGGCGTTTAGTTCCCCCTCACTGCGCGATAGTTATGCAAATTTGCAGGAATTGCCTACAAATTTTTGTTTTTGTCTTTTGTTTTGTTTGTTGTGTTAAAGGCACTGAGACGTATGTGTAGTGCATTTCTTCTAAGAATTAAATTATTATTATTATTATTATTATTATTACAAACTATAATATTCTGATTTTGACATGTGCGGATCACAATGGTACATCGAGTACTCAGTTATAGATTTCCTTGAGCTTTAGCAAATTCATTTGGTACACATTGTTAGCTGTTAATTGACATTAACAAGGTACTTGTAAACTCTTAGACTAACAAAACAGATGACCTCACGAGACCTTTTAACTGAAATGACCTCTGTTACAAAACGACCACCGAGAAAGACTATTTGCAGCGTTCTCACCAGGCCGCGATTTCGCGACATTCTCGCGTATATTTCTGCTTTGTCGCGGATTTCTTGGCCGTGCGCGCCAATAGTGGCGCGCCTTTGAAATAATAAACTTTCGTGGAGCCAGCCGTATGGCCGGCCGGCCGTATCATACAGCCAGTACTTCTCACCATAGATGTAAATGATTGACGCGAGTAATTACACTTCCTGGTTGAAACCGAGGCAATCTGGAAGCAATGCCCGTCAGAGGGCGTACGTAAACCACAGTCACTTGTGATTCGATACACGATGGCCGATGTGTGGTATGCATTACGTATACCACACAGCGGCCGTGGCGTATTGAACCACAAGAGACTGTGGTAGTCTGACGCACTGGACGTGTTCGCGTTGCATGCATACCGGTGTGTCCGCGGAATTCGCTGAAGCTGGGGGCGTCCTGGGCACGATCAATATTTTCATAGGCTACGACAATAATAATCCGAACTACGAAAACACAAGAATGAAGTATATCCTAGCTAAGGAATTACATGAACATTTTTCGAAAACAACCAACTCGAAGCGACGCCGGTCGCATTATATATAAGCTTACCGTGGGTTCCACATGGCAACGACGTTATAGTGTTCGTACCGTTGAGATTCAGTCGATTTTTGTTCTTGAAAAATAACGCAACTTTGTCTGAGATAATTTTTAGGTCTTTGCTATGTTTGAAATCATGTATAAACTTCGCGGGACGTACGTGTTGTGTGATGTCATCAGGCATTTGCTCCATTCCTCGCCTACGCGACCTCGTACATACGACTTGAAATGATTGACAACTTGCCCACTGCCGTTGATGATTATTCCAAAAGTAGTTCAAAGGTTTAAAGGTGGAATAGTCCGAGAAAAGTTCTCTTATTTTGCAAAATATTATCAATTCTTGGCTTGCGCTTGTGATAAGTATATTATTCTAGGTGAACTCATACCGGTACGTGAGAACATAGATGTCTTTTTTCCATGCTTCGATCAATTGGCAAAATTTGTAGCCTTGGCTGGCGACCGAAATTTCACGTCAAAATGTGATGATTGTTTACAAACATCATAGGGATGTTCCTAATCTAAATAGATGCCATAGCACTGACTTGGCCTGTTCTTTCTACTGACTGTGAAAGGGGATTTTCAGATTTAGTGTGCAAAACAACATAGCTCATGACAGAAATCAACTTGGAGCTGAACGGCTGGACACTCCAGCAACTTTTATGGTAGAGGGCCCCGAAATGGACTTTCACACTGGAAAGAACAAAAGTCCCATAGACTTTTCATCAAAAGGCACTGATATTCAATATCAGTTGATATGTTTACCGAGTGTTTATAAAAAAGTTAAGGGTCATTTATTTTTCCGTACATGGAATAATGTTCGTTATATTTGCAGTTTGACTCTTTTAACATATTTATATATTGTCTCCCAAAAATCATCTGTTGTCCCGCTTTTTTTTTGGTCAGCGGGACAAAACGTCCCACAATTTTTTTTTCTGGTGAGAATACTGTATTTGTAATAGAACTTCAGTTTCGCCATTCAAATGCATTCATATTTATCATGTTGCAAATTAATTCATACAATGTATGCAAATATTTCGACAAACAAAGTTCTATAAAACATCACTAAAGCATTCTGCAGTATTTATATTCGTTAATATATGCCATTTCATGTCCTACCGCAGAGTTTCTAAGCAATATAAGGGAAAAAACAGCAAACGAAACTTACAAGAAAATTCAGCCTTGTCACGTTTGCCATGTGTAATTTGTTATCTCTTGCCTAAGTTGCAGTTCACATGCTATGGTTATTAATATGGTAGAATCTGGTTGTGGTTTAATAGACCAGGATAAACAGCTGATAATTTCTATTTAAACCCTCATGGGAATTTACGAAAAATTTGAATCTATATCTACCAACTTGATTAAGAAAACAAGATTTTCCAGAAAGATGAGAAAAAATTGTCAGAAACTATCCCACGTGTATGCTGATTTGATCATACCATAGCTAGGGCCGTGTATTTTTAAAGCAATTGGATAGACATACATACAGATACATGTATCAGTACAGTTCAGTACAGTACTGTGGCTTATCCTAATACAATGTAGCTTCTCATATTACCGTACATTTGTATACGTACATAGCAAATGGAAAATGAATATATTCTGAAATTTCTACAGCTAAGCAATTGTTTTTTAATAAGGCATAAACATACTGTGTGATAGTGTTTCAATGCCCTCAGAAAATTGGGTGGGTACATGTAGGTAAGGCATTTTCATTTGGATGTGACCCATCAAAAAAAATAAAATTTGGTGATGTCGTGCCCGATATCGAAATTGTCAAAACAAGTTTAGGGTTTGGAAGGGTTTAAAATGGGATTGATCAGATTAATGAAATCACATTTTTAACATGTTTTATGTATATCATTTTTGAAACGTCAAAAATGTTGACAAATGCTGCTGGTTGAAACACAACCATAGGACAATTGTCTATTAGATAAGCACTGTGTTGTTTACATCTGATCCTGTGATACTACAGTAGGTATAGAAAACCATGATATCTACAATTAATTCTAGGCGAGCATGAACTGTCCTGAGGAAGTGCTATGCATCTCAACAACATGGGATAAAACAACTCGAAAGGCGATCAAAAATTTCTGCGAGAAGACACTGAAAAAGACGCCTAACAAGCTTGCTGCAGTTTACTGCACAGTCATTGATGTTAAAGTGAGTAAAGAAACACAGCATGAGGCAGCACGATATGGAGTTACCTTGATTCCTGCTTTACGGAACAAGTTGGTAGATCCTCTTGAAGACCCTCCAGGAATACACTGGCTTATCAATCACAATAACTACTACCCAGGACTGAGGCAGCTGAAAACCATTGAGCATGTGGTTGGTTTTTCTACAAAGTCAAAGAATGCAGCATGCGTAATACACCGAAGTCTTTTCCCTAGAGCCAAACTTTACCAAATACCTTCCAAACCTGCAGCATTGTTTGTTGCACATGCCTGGAATAAAGATGAGCTTGGTCTGACAGGATTTCACAGAACACTTGTCATAGATTTCTGTGAAAGAAAGGCCAACGCAGGGGAAGATCTGAAAGCCTACTCTACTGTAATTGATGTCAAAATCAGTGGTGACCAGACAAAAGATGCAGAGAGCTGTGGGGTTACCTTGATTTCAGCACAAAGGAGGGAGGGTATTGAAGCAAAACATGATCCTCCAAGATCTGAGTGGCTGGTGAATCATGAAAGTTACTACCCTTACCTTGGAAAGATAGAAAATGTCCAATACGTGATTGGATATGCTCCAAAGACAGGACTTGCAGCAGCTTATATCCGAGAAAAACTTTTTCCTGGTGCAAAGCTAGTTCTCATCAACCATGCATGTCCTGAATCAAACTGCCTTCAAGTTGAAGAACCTGGATTTGTGGAATTTGAAGAGAAGATGTTACTTATGGCTAGCAAGGCAGACCTTGTCTTTTCCATTGGACCTCAGATCCACCAGTATTTCCAGAACGCATACCGTACAGAGGTCAATAGTAAAATATTGTCAGAAATACCGCATGAGGAGATTCTCCCAAGACCAATCAGCTGTACTTTGTGGGAAGAACCTACAGAAAAAGAGATAGGAGAACACCATATAGTGACATGTGGTCAGATAGATACAAAGAAAGCCATAGAAAGATGTGACACTATGGCAGCTTCAATAGGTACTGCGGCCAATCTTTTGAAAGCAAGCCATGGTGCATTAAACCCTCCTCGATGGAAAATACAGGGGGTATCTGATCAAGCGGGCAACAAAATAGTGCAATATTTATCTCATAAAATGCAGTGTCCTCATATCAAGCCAATACTTTATCCAGGACATTCAGCAAAATATCTGGTCAGATCTCTGCAACAGTCTCACCTGTGCCTGCCTGTACCATCCTATGTAGATTACAGTTATTATGGCATGGAAGCAATGGTATCTGGTTTACCAACAGCTGTTGATGAAGATTCTCATCTAGCTCACTTCATCAAAAAACACTTCATGGAGCATGCTACCAACTGTATTGTATCAGCACAAACTGCAGAGAATAATCTGACTTCCAGAATACTAAAACACATACAGAATGCACCTGTGGCTTTCAAGCAGGCAAAGGCTCTGAAAAAAGACTTGGAAGAGAGTGCAGTCATAGCAACAGCTTGTGCCAGGTTTACAACCCTGTTAACATGTACTGTGAAGCGAGGAACAAGGGATGCAAATAAAGATTATGGACTACAGAGTGCTATTGAAGGTATCATAGTGATGTTTTGTCTTTTCCCAACATTTACTAATAATTTCAAACACGTTTTTTACATCGTTGAAAACGATCAGATTACATGTATTCTGCTAGCTGGGGTATAACAGCAATGTGAAGCTACTAAGTGATATGAAGAACAAGCAAGAAAATATACACCTTCATTGGCAGATTTTAATTTTTGATGTATAAAAACTTATTGAAATTTTGTTGCCTTGGAATTTAATGGATTGAAAATGTTTATGTATTCAAGGCTTATTTTCCTGTTTTGTGATCCAGGTAAATTAAAGAGTGATGATGACGTGTTACCAAAACATGGTGAAACATCACATCAGCCACTAACTTTGTATGAAAATAAAGACCGGGGAACCAAATCACAATCCGAAACAAATACAGGAGATAATATAACCAAAACATCTGGTAAGTGGTATGCAGAACAAGCAAGCAAATACACACCATCGTCGGAAGGTTTAAATCTTTTTATTATATTTCTTGGATGTACATACCTTTTTAGATTTTTGCTTCCCCTGTAATTTAGGTTGATTGACATTTCGTGTTTTGAAGGACAAAACACTACCGCAAATATGAGTGCAGAAGTGAATATAACCGACAGGTGTGGTAAAGTCCAGGTAGAGTAAAATCTTGAAATAAACTGTTTATAGTATATTTAACATTGCACATATGAGATGTGGATCCAAGCGAACTGTATAATATATATGACATGGTATAAATATGGAAGACAGGAGTTAGATTAAAACTATAAATCAATTTATTTAACAGATTCGAAATTGCAACCTATCGTACCTAAATACTCACCTAGCAAAGTCAAGAATTAAACCACTCTGCCATATGCCCCTTTCCTAAAACATAACTGACTCAATACCCATTTTTAAGTGTTGCAATGTTGAAGTGACGCTTCTAACAGCTATTTGAGATATTAAATTTAAGGTAATGCAAGAAAAGCTTATCACATACTTTCACAAAATGCCAGTAAAAGTAGATTTTTAGTATTAGTTTATATGGAATTATTTCTTGTTTTGTTGGAAATCAAACATACAAAGACTTGCCTTCATCATTGTGTTCTTCACTGAATATCCCTCTTTGTAAGCTTTGAATTGAAAGTCATAACATGTGCCTAAATGTACAGTTGGTAATAAAAATGTTCATTGTTTGACTTTTTGTGTCAATCATTGTCAGTGTCATGTTGAGATAACCATGCTACACTTTTCACACCTTATGCAACAGCATATAAAATATATTTGTTGTTTTACTGTAACTGTTGTATATTATTGCATTATAGTGAATAGTGTACTCATTAACATGTACTTACATAATAATGAAATTATGATGTCACATAATTGCCGGGCTTAAAAGCTCTTATCACAATTAATTTCAACTTTTATACTACCTCAGACATCCTAGCGGTGAAAATAGGATTCGATGACAGTGTTCTTCAAGAAGGAAGTAAAGAACGTCCAGCACAAATGAGCCAAGAACAGGCAGAGAAACTAATGGACAAAATGGACACTGCACTGAAGCGTAAAGCAGAAGAATTGGTGGCTGATGTAGAGAGCTGTAAAGAAGTAAAGAAAATCTGCAAGAAGGTACTTGATGATGTGGACCTAAAAAGTTTGGTGGCAGAGTCCTTGGGCATCTTGCTGAGGTTCCTTACTCTTTATAATCTCTACAAGTTGAAACAGAGTTGTAGATCTGGAAGTCTGGCCAAAGCATTTGAACCACTGCTGGTAACAGATGAAATGAGACAGATTGCTGCAGATGCTGGGATAAAACTGAAGTTGAAAGCTACTTATGACACAGAAAGGTTTGACGAAGTTGAACTTTACTTCATGAATCGTAAGTTTTGTTAACCTTTTGGAAATATTTCACTTCAATTGCAATAACTGTGGATAATATTATAGCATTAGTTCATAACCTGCGGTATATCAGCTGCTGATTTGTGCTAGTGACTGTTTATCTGTGTTAATGTAGTAGTAAATTATTGTAGAGTGCATAATTTATATGAACCTAAAAGTGCCTCATAATAGACAAGAAACTTGGAGCATTGAAGTCTAGAAAACATGTTGTATTGGACCTGAATCCTTTAGAATCATTCTGAGCAGAGACAAACCTTGCAATTTTGGCAAATAAGGAATCTAAGTTTGTGATTGTATTTGATTGGTCAACAATAAAGTACATCTAGAATAAGGCTTTATAGCCACTGTATGTTTATTACCTTCTGCCGACTATTTCGTTGAAACTTGTGTCCTTCCAGGAGATGGCGAAGGAATTCAACCAGTGAAATTCTGCGATGAGTTCGCTGAAGAAGAAAATATTGAAGACATATCTTTTGATAAAGATGACAGTGTTCTAAAGAAAGATGGCAAGGTACGGTTCAAATCAAACTTGAGAGAAATATGATGTTGATTGAGAATCAAATCATTCTTAAAATAAGTGATATATACTGATTGTAATCTTTGATTGTTTTGAAGGAAATGTAGGATCTTTTTGGTACAATAGAAAAACCAGTATGTAAACACTTTTCATTTGGCTTTACTTCTCATTTTAGCTTACTGGTCAAACACACATTGATCAGAAAGACCCAGGACAAAGTAAGTATAATCGATCAGTATTTTTATTTGGTTGAATGAAATCTGACGTACACATAGAGTAGCTTCTACCAGCTTTATAATCATACGGACTGTAAAGTTTTTTACGCAGCATTTACGTAGTCATTTCCTAGGTAGGACCCAGCCTCTATAATTAGAGTTTACTGTATCAACATCACCTCTTCCTTGTGTCAGTATTAGCATTCTTGTTATTTGTGTCACCTCAAACACTCAAATTTTCTAGTGACTGACGCAGAGAAAATGTAAGTGACGTTTATATGACACCAGTATAGGTGATATTGGGCAAGCACCATTCACGCTCTGCATGAGGGCTTTGGTCTATTCCTCCAAATGCATGAATTGCAAGCCATTATTTACTATAAATGTGCTGTGAAATCAGTAAACTGTCAAAAAGATGAACACAACTCATTTACGCGTATACTGAACTCCCTTAGTATAAATGAGTGATCTCTCTCTATTGCCGTCAACATTAAATAATATTTGACCAGGAACATTTACAGAATTAAGTTTCATTGCAAAGTTTGTGAAATTTATGCCAATAACTATCAAAACTTGCCGCAGTCTCATTAAAAGAAAATTAGTGTGTGTGATAAATAATGCTTTAAAATTGTATCAAATACATTATAGCTACTATCACAATATTAAAAAATACTATCTATGCGCAGTCCCAATTTCATAGCTTCGGGGTACTTAGTAATATTTGCATGAAGGAATTGTGCTTAAGTTGTAAGATAATAAATACCTTTTATGCAAGACAAAATGTTGCTAACTTTTGGATAAAGTGAATTGATGGTATTACTAAATTTGACTATTAGGTCATTTGTATAACATTTGCAAACATGTAAATTTTAAAAAACAAAATATTTTCGTCACCTTTTCTTGCAAATTTAAAAATTTTGTGATGAAACAGTGTACTGGCTATTATCAACATAAATTGGAAATAAATTTTGACTTTGGCTGTACTAAAACAGGAATAATAAGCAAATGAGATTTTAGAATAGGGTAGACAAATGTTTTGCTATGGCAACATAATATTTGCTACTTGCCGAATTCATATCGTAAGGCATTGCCCTTATAATACAATAATACAATTATAAATGTTGACATGATGAATGTCAATAAAGTTAATTTAGTAAAGACGATAAACAAATAAAAGTTTGTCACTTGATTTTCTCTCCGAGTTACATCAATATTTTTCGTCAGTTTCAAGGTACATGAGCTGCTTTGTGTACTTTCCATGCATTTTTTTTTCTTACAATAACATTATGACCTTTGGTATTTCAGCGTACTGGTCAAGGAAGATTCTCTATGGGCACGAAAGTCCAAAACCTGGACGAAGGCTTAATGATGTAAGAGGTTTGACCTTCCACAAAAATCAACTATTGGTTTGTGACAGAGGCAACAGTATTGTACGGATACTGAACCGAGACTTCACATGTCAACGGGTGCTCGGCAATTTCAGTGGTCAGTTTACCAAGCCATTCAAGCCACAGTCCATAGCTGTCTCTCAGGACAACCTCCAATTTATCCTTGATGACAATAATGTGCAAATAGTTGTTTGCGACGAAAACGATAAAGTTATCGGAATAATCACTTTACCAACAGACTCAGATCCCTGGTGCATAGCTCTTGTGAAGGGGTTTGTCATTGTTACAGAGGTCAAAGGTCACTGCATCCTCATGTACAGCCAGAGTGGACAGTATATTGCAATGGTTGGTAGCAAAGGTGATGGCCAAACACAATTCAACAACCCCTTCTTTGTCGCTGTCAACAGTAGGGATGTCATAATGGTGTCCGACTCTGGCAATCATTGCATCAAGTGCTTCGATACTGACTTCAATTTCTTGTACCGATACGGTCAGTTCGGTGACGACGATGGTCAGCTGAGGTCCCCATACAGCATTGCCGTTGATGGTGCGGACAATGTTTATGCTTGTGATCGATGGAATGGTAGGATTTCGATGTGGACGAGAGATGGCACTTGGAGACGTAATCTATTCTATGGTAAAGTGAGATACCCCGAGTACATTGCAGTGAGCAACGATGGTGATAGAATTGTTGTTTTTTAGTGGATTGTACCAGTCACAAATTGAAACTGTAGTATTTTGATAGAAGCAATAAGATAATGCGTATGTCTTAATTTTATCAAAATATTGACATTTGTTCAAAAGTTTTTATTCGCACTTCTAATCGCCATTGAAGCAAGGCAAACGATCGGACTGCATTGTATACAGTTGCTATGGTATTTTCAGACGGGATTACTGCCTTTTACAGGCTGGTTTTGCCTTTACAACTTTTAACCACTCGACCATAGCTATGTCAAAACTACGTAGACAAACATCCAAATCAGCCCGACATCACCCTTGTCGCAAGTTTGTTTGATGATATTTCGAAAACTTTTCATCCAAATTACAAATTGCCAACACACATCATAAGAAATCTGCAAAAGTGCACCAAAACATTGCCTTTGCTCTACCTTTTCCTGACCTGACATTTATCTTGTGTAAAACTGTTGTGCAGGGTTCGGTGATGTAAGTCTCTACTGCCATGTGAGCGGTGACCTCTTATCTTCTTAATATAAGCCAACCCCAACAATGATGCTGGCCATGATATCAGTTTGTTCAGAAGTTAAGAGGTCTCAACACTACACACCTAAAGCCCTCTCGAAGTTCCAACGTGAAGTGACAACAAGCAAACAGTTCTTTTTTTCTCTGTGAAGTCAATGTTCGATGCAGTAGAGTCTTGTCACTCAATGTTGTGTAGGTCAAAGAAACAAAAGAGTACACACAAACGAAATAACATCAACATAAGCCATGCCACACGTAGAAAAGTAAGTCTTCTTTTACTTAGTGTAGGACGGCTGTGGTGTTGACTCAATCAATTAATCCGCTGATGCGGACAGCCAATTAGCAATGTTTGAGGAACAGTTAAAGTGGCGTGTACACAGGTTGGAGAGGAGATAAGGATTTGTAGGTAATAAAGAAAACAGTCAGACGTTTTTTAGTCGAAATCTTTATTTGAAATATCACAGTGAAATTAATAAAATTACTTTTTAGTAATAAAGAAATCTTTACATTAAATATCATAGTCAAAATTTATAAAATAAACTAAAAATAACCAAAGACCCTCGACAAAAACTAGGGTCGTCTATGAACAATCCGTTAAACAAAGAACCCCACTCCCCAGCCCAGGGGACTGACTCCTTTTTCCTGAAAAAACGGCACACTCTTTGTCTCACTAATGGAGTAACCGAAGATTAATAATAAAATGAACTGTGAAATGAACTGTGAAATGTACAATTTTGGAAGCACGCGGAACTCTGCCTAGTTCTTTACTGGCCGCCTAGATCAACATTGTTTCTACTGTTTGGAAAATACAGTCTCTATGTCATTTATATTCTTAGATCGACATGAAGGCATACAAGTTCGCGATAATAAGTTTCAATATATGACTATATGCTACAAGACAGGACCCTTTTCCTCTGTATTAAAGTGTTTAAACCTGAAGTGAATTACTGATTCATGATCGACATCGTGTGAATCCCACTGAAAGTTACCATTCCCTTAATGCTCTCAAATAATATTTCAAAACATATAACATTTACTTGCATTTTGGCCTAAGATTGTTGATATAACTGTTAGTGTTGTTTAACTAGTTTACTACTTTTCTTTTAATCTGTGTTTGTATTGCCGTCAACGAATCATTAGCATTTTGCTGGGTGGACACACACAAGACATATAGGGGGAATTTGTTATCTATGATATAGGATACTTTTTAGTCTCAAACATTCGTCTGAACCCTAAAAAGATTGGTACGTGCACCAAACACCCTTGTAACAGCTTCCTTTCCACTTTTAAGTATTAATTGTAATGATTCGTATCTTACGAATAGCTGATTCATAGTAAAACGATTTTATTATGCTGATCACGTACGCACATCAACTACTAGTAGGGTGACTTTGTGAACACATCGAACATGCCGATACCCGTAAGTAAGTAGATCACATGCGCAGCAAGAGATACTGGGGGATTCCCTTTCTACCACTCTGTAAACTTAAGAAGTGACATATCTAAATATGAATGCTTGATGAAATGCCCATCGGTACCGTGCAACAACATGAATTTTAAACGAAAACCAGCCTTAATGGAGAAAAAAGAAACGGTGCTTGCAATAGACTTGTATATATATAAAAGATGTTGATTTTCAAAATTTGTACAAACTGTGAACAGGTTCTGCAGTGACTCAAATTATAAGCATTGTCGGTAATCCCTTGAAAATGTAGTAAGATTTTCTGTCCACTACCGGTATTATAAAGAGGAGAAGGTGCCATATTATGCTTGCCATTGCTCCCCTTCGCTAGTTCCTGGTGTTGTCTCTACAGACTGCAAAGAACTGGTTTGGCCAAGCGCGGCGTGGCTCGCTTCATCTAGATTGAGGTTTAGAGTCACGCTGACATCACCCAAATAAAGGTTATTTTTTACATCAACACAGTACTATTTCAGTGCGGTCGTAATAATAAATTAAAAACCATAAAGTAGTCGATATCAGGAGCCCTAGCACGACAGTATTTAATAAACTCTGTCCCAAATACTCGACATTCAGTCATAACCATTTCAAAGATTTCATAGGCATTTACCTTATTTTTAAAGACCTCACTATGTCGAACCGTCGACATGTATTCATTCACTTATATTTTCATTCATAAGGAGTAAGAGTGCTGTGAGTTCAAGTCAACTGCTTCTTTTGTAGAACAGATGACAAATTTGTATAAAAATTACATTACTGTGTTTATTACAGAATAAATTATATTCATTTCAAATTAAATTCAAACGTCGCATGCTACATTACTTACTTTGTAAGTCTCTATTCTGTCCATGAACTCGACGTACCATTCAGCAGTGAGTAAAATTCCAAGACATACTTTTATGAGACATAAAAATAGGGCAGGTTTACCATCGACATGCAAGATAGCTTTCGTCTCAAAACCGAAAGTTTAAAACTTTTCTTGTACATTGTTGAAAAGAATTTGTGTTCAACGTACGTAGTGATGCTCGCTGCCATAAACGGATTGCCATGAGGGTATGCTGCAGATTAGATGATCCTTAAAAAGATATGATAGTCAATCTTGCAACTTGAAGGTGATTCTGGGTCAGTCGCATAACCATGGCTTGACCTGTGTAATTTCATATCCAAATTCTTTGTCAATAACAATCTTTACTAGGAGCAACTTTTATTCTATTAATGCCAGACGTTTAAAAGCAGGTTGAATTACATCAGTTCCCTTTCTTTAAAAACAGTCAACCTATATCACGATCCGTGGCAAAAATACAGTAATGGCCCATGTTCGGAAACAGTCCCAACCTATGATGTAGATCGCGTCAAAAGTCTCATGTGTGACGATACATGCTCAGCCTACAATATGCTTACCAATTTCGCCGCATGAAACCAAAATAATGACGATGAATTATACTAAAAGACAAAAACGTTTTCACACACACCATACTGCGATATATATTGTACATTAGATTTCAAGCCAGTGTGTCGTGCGTGACGATGTTGAAGTCCTGAAAACAAGGTAAACATTCTTTGGGGACAAGAAACTGTTTCCAGAAAAGGATGGCGACATTTATTTGATGTTAAGATTGCATTCTTCCTCTGTAAGGTATAATTGCATTTTGTGTACAAATACTTGAAAACTGAATTTTGATATTTTTACGATTTGAAATTATATGTTTTTGTTTTCCCGTGGACGCTTCCTTTTCCTGTATCATTTTCTTGTTGGGGAGTATTTTGAGAGCACGAGAGGAGACCAGTTTATACTATGAAATAAACTATCGTTAGCACAATACTATCATCGTCATTTCCTGTAGTTATAACTTTCCCACGAACTTAATAAGTACATTGTCTATGTCAGTGCTATTGACATTCTTATATGTATACACCCCTCGACATTATATTTTCAATTGTCGTGATATAGCAGATAAAGAATGGGATTGCTCATGCCCGTGCTAATTTGCCATGACCACGATCTTTCTGATTCTAAAGACTGTGTTCCGTTTTCATCCATTAAAGGGGACCTTGATACATAAAACAATGACAAAATTCATGCGTTTTCGAAATAATCACATTACAAGCAATGGCAAAACAAATGTCAACGTTGTAATAATACACTTTACCTTTAGACTCGAGATGATTCAAAAGACGTTAACAAAAACGCTAGATGGCTTTGATCTTTGGTGATGTATTCACAAAGTCAAAAGCGACGACCTCCTTATCAAACAAAACTATTTACATATCAAACAACAAAAATACCTTCATTGAGTATTATAATTCTCATAATGTTCTCAAAGGAGTATTCTTTCCAAAATATGTAGTATTTCAAAATATGTAAAACAAAAGTACAAACAGTACTTTAACAATGCTGATATGACAACTGCAGCTATTGTTAAGTAATTGAAGAATTTAAATTATGCTGTATAAACTTTTAACGAGTACTTCGTTGAGCATGTTCGGGAGAGATGGACAAATAAATGACGCATGAGATTCCTTGTCTGATATAAGTTATTATCCCAAACACGTCAGCAGATTCATACTATGACTACGTGCATTTACAAACCTCTTGTAACAGCTTTCTTTCCCCCCGCTGTTCAGCATCCGATGTGTGGGGTCGTATCTGTTTGTTTACTCATAAGAAAATAATTTGATCATGCTGATCACGTACGCGTACCCACTACCAGTAGTGCTAACATTATCAACACTCCAAACGCCAATAACCCCAAAGTAACAGGGGCGCACGAACAATCAAAGAAATTGGAAATTTCGTTTCTACAACGCTCTATTAGCTTAAAAGAAGTAAAATCACCTCAAGGACATATATGTTCACACTCTCAAACTTTTACGATCTCTTCTGATCTACCACTTATTGGAGCTAATTTTAAAGCTCTTAAAGTAAGAAAAGTTTTCATCGTCTTAGATTTTCGAAAGTCGAAAATGTTATTTTCCTTCATGGAGTTAACACATGCATGGCGGCCATTTTGAATTTCAATCAGGTAATTTGTGTCAAACTTTGTATAGTGACCCCTGGTTCATTTTTGTCATTTAGAGAGAGAAAGGTTTTAAGTTTCTTTGAGGAATGTTAGAACAATTCTGTAGTTCGCGGCGCATACTACCTCGATAGAGAGTACCGGTTAGAATTCTACATAATGCTTGATGCAATATTTGATCATACGTTGGCACTTGCTGGCCTACAACAAATCGAAATCGCTGTGCACTGACCTTCCCCTTTGACGTCCGTGGTATTCTGTCAGTCTTTCTTGTTGTGTGTTACAAAGGGAAAATTAGCTATGACACAGGCACATTTACATAATCAAAACAACTACCTTAAAATAGAGGAGAATTTTTCAAGGTAGTGTCAGTCATGTAAGTGGTGGGTAAGTATTCAAATTCTACTGTGTTTGTCTTGAATTAACCAACCTATTACTTTCCTCACTTATAAACATTTCAAAGGACCCCAATACCATGTAGGCTCATGAATGCCGAGGACTGAATGAAGAAGATAAATGTACCCTTAGTAGTGAATGGTGTGCTCATTGTGTCAAGATTGTAGAAGTGATCAAGCTAAAAAGGAAGGAAATGTAAAACCAAAAGATATCCTCTTAACAAAATCTATTGCAACAGAAAATTTCATTTTTCGCTTAGGTGTTTTAAATTGTGGTATAAAAGAGATTTTCCGAAGCATGCACAACGTCATGTACACACTAATACACGTTTGGCTTACCAGCTATCCAAAATACGATGTCCCAGGTTGTAATATGTGCAAATATATGTACTGATACACACTTTGCTGCAGGAGTCTTTCATTGTAATACAAATCAATAATTTTAGCTTTGACACAAGATTACATAGTGAAATGGGGGAATTGCACACCAATAATAGGCCATGCAAGATCACAGAGCAACATTCTCAGTGCAAACAAAGTACTCAGGCCTAGCCTTTGACAATCTCATTGTCTATGCATGACACCAAGTGTTGGCATAGTTCCAAATCACATGACTTACATTGATGTGTTGTCATATGCACTGCCAAATACCCTGGAAGTGTTTCAACCCCTTCCTCGTGGAATAGTGGACATTTTCACCTTACAATACACCATTTTGGCACATTAGAGGTGTGGAGTGACCATTGATTAACGGAGTCATGGTATGTTTGAACTCTTTTCCAAATACGTGGTTTTAGAAGCGTGTAGTTCCCTCTCGCTACACAATAGTTATGTACATTTGCAGGGAATAGCCTACAAACAATAATATTCTGATTTTGACGTGTGCGGATCACAATAATACGTCGGATACTCAGTTATAGTTTTCCGTAGGTTTTAGTACCTTCATTCAGTACACACTGTCAAACGTTATTTGACATTTACCACAGACTTGTAAGCTCTTAGACTAACAATACCGGTGACCTCACAAGACCTTTCGACTGGAATGACCTCTGTAACAGAAACACAACAGAGAAAGACTATTGATGGTAAAACTTCAGTGCGGCGTTCAGATAAATTCACATTTATCATGTTGTAAATTGCGACATGGAAAGTATGCAGATAATTCAACAAACAGCACTAACACTTCTATAAAATATCACTGAAGCATTATGTTGTATTTATATTCGTTAGTATACGCTACTGCGTGTCTACTACAGAATCCCTTAGCAACGTAAATAACAGCGTATCAAACCTACAGGAAAATTAAGCCTTAATATTTGCCGTGTGTAATTGGCATATCTTCCCTAGTTACAATTCATATGTTATAATTATTATGGTGGAATGTGATATTGATTAAATAGAATGAGATAAAAAGCTGATAATTTCCAGCACAATTCATGGCAACCTAAAAGAACGTTCAAGCTATATCTTCAAATTTGATAACAAGGTTTTTTTTTCAGACAGATGAGATAAAATATTTCAAAACCGCTCTGAGTTGTATGCTTGTTTAAGCATATCATATCAAGGGCCATGTGCTTTACATGCAATTGGATGGACATACATACAGATATCAGTACTTACAGTACTTTGAATTACCTACTACAATGTAGCATCTCATATGTACATGTAAGTGGATTCTGAAAATTCCATCATGAAAGCAATTGTTCGTAAACAGTGAAAAATACTAGTACTGTGTGATACTGCTTCCATGCGCTCAGGAAGTGGCGTAAGAACGGTCACTGCCTATTTTCACTTTCATTTCGATTTGACCCATCATAAAATATAACAGAGACAGCGAAAGCAATTGCAATCAAGCCTCAATCTGTATGTCCCTCTCACATGGAACTTGTAAGACCTTACAAACCTGGTGCAAATAATGATTGAGATATTGTGTTATTTACACTCTCATCATAACTGACATTATCATTTTCTCAGTCAATAGTATATATTATTGCCTGAATACATGGGTTTAGGTGCCTGAGAGCAGGTGACAATTTGCTCGACGACAGGAGGGCAAATTGTCTCCTGCTGCGAGGGCACATAAACCCATGTATTCAGGCAATAATATTTTTATTACATGCCTCTTCACAGTTAATGCTATATGATATTGAGTTATATGCGGGGCATTTTCAAACAATTTTACCATTATCGACAACATGAAAAACGGATTTTAACGAAAGTCAAAATAGCAGTGTGTGCATGGATATTTTACATCTAGCGTTAAGCGTCTACCTTGACGTCTAAAACATCGAAAGATTTCACTGGCCCGGGTAACCATGGAAAACGGTCAGTACATCTTTCACCGGCCCGCTAACATTCCGGATGTTCTATTCAAATCAATGCACTGATTCTCATTTACCTCGAGGCATGTAATAATTGATACAGTTACCCGGTGACCACGAGAGCATAGGATCTAAACCATCTCTTGAAATCTGCTGAAAAATCTGTTGAAAGAAGGATACATTTTATGCAAAGAAAGTTGACTAGAAGCTAGCTATTTTGGGAAACTGTTTAATTGAAATTGTTGTTAAATCAGCACTTACTTTCCAATTGTCAGTCCTATTATTTGACTTATCTTTATCAGGTTCCCCTTTTTTCACTTTTGTACTCACCTTTTCACGAGGCTTTTCTTTTGGTTTTCTTATTTTTTAATATTTTGATGCCAACATATTGCATTTGCGTTTTATTGCATCACTCACCTGACCAGAAACACACAAATCGGTTCGGTAGAGACTCTTTGTAGGCCTCAACAATGTGTCAACAGTGTAATACACAGGTTAAGTACTATGCTGTCAACTATTGTTAATGTAGTAATCGTTTTGAGTATTTTCTGGCTGGTTGACTTCTGTTATGCTTAATGTTAAAAGGGAATACCTGCTACTTATTTTCTTTGACGTAAGTCTGAAGGATAAACGTTTCAGATTAGTATCTTATTAAGATTTTCCAAATGTATTCTTACACAGTTCTTTGGTGACTGAACTTCAGTGACAGATGTAACGATGTGACTGTAATTAAACAAGTAATGATAGTTTTCTTCGTCTTGGTTAAATTTCTGTTCCTCATGGACATACTCAAGTTTACATATTTGCCAGTTTTTCCTTCCTTACTTCTTACGTTATTATTGATATTGTTTTACTCGACAGCAAAAATGGAGCATATCACTGAGCTAAGCATGTCCTAGGAAAGATGGACACAAAAATGACATACGAGCTAATGTGTTATATCTGAGTCTGCAAAAAGATAATTTTATTTAATCTCAAACACGTCTGCAGACCCCTGCAAGATTGCGTACCTGTGCAAAACTTTTGTAAACACGATTGGAACTAATTTGGGATAATTGGATATTCATATTTTTCAAATTTCTCAAAAGTGTTAGGTGCTCTATAGCTGAATGTTGCAATATTACAAATAACTCTTAAAAACAAGTGTATAACTTAAAAAGCAATGCAGATGAGCTTATATTGGCAGATGAAACCGACATAACTTTACTATCCGATTATCCCAAATTTGTTCCAATCGCGTTTGTAACAGTAGTCTTTTCCTTACACTTTTTAGTACTCGATGTGATGCTAATTCATAGCAAAACAATTTAACCATGCTGATCACGTACGCATACACACAACAAGCAGTGCTGACATTGTCAACACTCGGAACGCCTATAACCCCGAGGTAGCTGGAGCGCATGCATAGATAAAGTAATTGGAAAATGCCGTTTCTACACTACTATAGCGGCTCAGATTTTCGAAAGTCTAGCACCTTATTTTCCTTCATAGAGTTAACGCAGGGATGGCGGCAATTAAGGATTTCAAATATCCGTTAAATTTAGGTCACTCATTTCTTTGCATGGTGACCCCTGATTCTTATTCGTCATTTGGTGAGTGAAAGGTTTTAAGTTTCATCGAGGAAAATTTAAACAAAACTTTAAGGCCTTAACTTCCGAGGTGCATACTACCTCGATCGACAGTACTGGTTAGAATTCTAAATGTAATGCTTATCGCAATATTCGTCCACACAAGGACACTTGCCGACCAAATACAAACCGTAATCAAGGTGTGCACTGACCTTTCTCCTTAGACGTCTGCTGTATCCGGTCAGTCGTCCTTGTTGTGTGTTGTTACAGCTGAGGTGCCTGGAAAATAATCATTCAATCAGCCAATTACCAAGGTATATAGCGAGCAAATGTGTAAGACCACTTATTAATTGGCGATGCACTTTGCTTATATAATAATGATTTTGTTTTTCATTTGAGTCCATGGGTAAATACTGTTTTCATTGGTGAAGGAATTTAAGTGAGGGAACATGCATGCAAGTACAAAGACTATTTGAATAGGTATTGAAGTACCAGGCAATGTAGTGGGAAATGAGGTCAAAGATCTGATTTATCATGATGTGAATAATACCTTGTCAACATGCAAGTAAGGTGATAGGGAACTATTATTATTATTATTATTATTATTATTATTATTATTATTATTATTACAAGTTTAGGGGCTATAAGTATTATATAAAAATCTAATAACAGTTCATTGAAGCTGTGTGGGAATTCTGAAAAAGAGGTGTTGTATATTTTAATTTTGTCAATAGGGGTGACTTCCAATTGTTTTACGTGCAGCGCAGAATTGTGCATCATACTGTACGGAGAGAGCCAAGAAGGGGTCATTAAATGCTTGTCGGAAAAGTGACACCAAGCAGTTTACGCGATACCAGCAGGCCTAGACTTTTAACTTTTGTGCGAACTTTACGGATACACGTTCAATCGGTTCAA
>LD351896.1:0-13808 GCA_001465055.1 Ptychodera flava | reverse complement strand
TGAAGATTCTCATCTAGCTCACTTCATTACAAAACACTTCAAAGAACATGCTGCCAACTGTATTGTATCAGCACAAGCTACCTTTACAGAGAATAACCTGTCTGCCAGAATATTGAAACACCTACAGGATACACCCTTGGCTTTCAAGAATGCAAAGGCGCTTAAAACAGACATGGTAGAGAGTGAAGTTATAGCGACAAGTTATGCCAGATTTACTACCCTGTTAACTTCTGCAATCCAGCAACAAACTGAAGATGAACGTGAAAACGATGGCTTAGAGAGAGATATGAAAGGTATGGAATCCATTCATTTTCTTCTACTTTTTGAATATATATATATATATATATATATATATATATATATATATATATATATATATATATATATATATATATATATATATATTAAAACCTCTTAGGAAGCCGTTAAATTTCATAGCACACCAATGGCATGTTTCAAAATAATAAGAGTTGTAATACAATCGCTATAATTTGATGTTTTTGTCCATTATTTTGTGACAGATGCTTTATACTTGATATTTCAGTTTCAGACTACAGTTTTTAAATGCTTCCTGATGCGAAGTATACAATAGTTATTTTCTGGATGTAAGCAGCTCATGTTGCAGCTGACCATGAGCATTTTTATTTTTATTTTTATGGGTTTTTAATCCACACGTTTATGTACAACATACCATACTTTTTAATGATTTATTTGTATTTACAAGTTATAGTGTGATACATTATCTCAAATAGTTTGGATTATACCTCATAAAATCTGATAAAATATCTTATTTTTTACATTTCTCCTTCCTTAGAGACACTGGCTGTGCAAATAGGATTAGATGACACTGTGTATTGCCAAGGTTTCACAGAACTAGAAGACCAAGTTGAAGCCCTTCCAGCACAGGTGAGCAGGCAACAGGTGAAGGAAGTGATAACAAAAGTGAAGGCTGCATTCAAACGTCAAGTGGAAGAAATGGTTGCTGATAAAGACAAGTGTCAAGAAGCAAAGAAAATCTGCAAGGAGAGACTTGGCGAAGTGGTTCCAAAAAGTTTGACTGCAGAATCATTGAGAATCTTGCTTAGGCTACTTAGTATGTACAATCTCTATAAAGTAAAGCAGACTTGTCTATCAGGAAGTCTAGCCAAAGCATTTGAGCCATTGCTCATAACAGTTGAAATGAGGAAGATAGCGGAAGGAGTTGGAATACAACTGAGATTGAAGGCAACATACAACACAGAACAATTCAAGGAAGTTGAACTTTTCTTCCTCAACCGTAAGCAGCTTTTCTTAACTTGTTGAAAGGAAAATAGGTATTGTTGTAGTAGTCAATATCCCTGTTGAACTTCTTTTCAACTGGAATTGAAGATTAATTGCTTTATTATTGCAAACAATTGCATCTTTGGCAATTTTTCGTCATGTACAGTAGCAAAGTTCCACCTGCGGGACTGTGACCTTAGTAAAGTAGTTTTATGTTTGTGTTATCTGCACTAACAAATGCTATATGAGACACAAAATGTTGACTGATACAGTCATTAGGACTAGAATACTGAAAAATGGAATCAGAGAATGCAGAAATTGTGGACTAGTGTTTACATGATACAAGTGAGTCACAGATTAATTACTACAGTAATGAATATTTTCAAATTGGCATACTGAAAAGAAAAATGATGGATCCATTCAGTGTTAGCCTACACTGCTTCAGTTGGATGTTGTACAATGTTTCTACCCTCCAACCATTTGACTTTGTTTACTTCCAGGAGATGGTGGAGGTATAGAACCAACGAAAATCTTTTATGACTGTTACATTGACAAAGATGGTAGTTTTTACGAAGACGACATCAAGGTACAGTTCAATCCAAATATGCAAAAAAATATAAGTTTTAGATATGGACAGTGATGCTAAGACTGAATAGCAGTCTGGGGATGAAGATCAGTTTTGTTCGAATGCCATATAATATACATAAGTAGGCTTACTGTTATGACAAAAAAGTGATGTAGTTAGTGATTTTTGTGATTTGCTTTTAAACAAAATTATTTGAAAGCCAAAATCAAACAGTTTGTAATCAACAAAACAATAGGTTTAGAGACAGTACAAAGGCTATAATGCTTAATTGTGCACAGCACAATACCTCCAGTTGAGTTACTTTCTCTATTGGTTTCTCTGCTGGTAGTACCACAGTTAAGCGAGTCCAACATATGCATGTTCACAGGAAAATCTGAATATCCAGCGGGCTAGTATCAATGCCAAGTCCAGTCAAATTAAAAAAAATCAAGTCTACTGTGCCATATTCATAGAAATATATATTTCTTGGAAAACTTTTGCATCACAGCTGCATAATTAAAAGTTCATAAAAATTCCTGGAATATCTCCATTAGTTTTACATTGCAACTTAACTATCTACGTCATATGACTGCATTGTCATATAGAGGGCCAATGACCATATCGTCACAGCAGTAACAACACATTGTTACCTTAATACCTCTTATTTAGATTACTGAAACTGGTCCGACAGACACTGATCAGAGACAAGGACAAAGTAAGTATCAATTATCAGTGTACATTTTTGAAGTTGAATTTAATACAGACATTTCATTGTTTATGCTGTGCATAAATGATATACTAATGATGATATGCACAAGAACGGTGATGAGTATAACACAATTCATTGAACAGCAACATTTGGGCTCCACTTTTACTCCAGAATATGTATTAATGTGGCAACATTATATCATGGAAACATGTCTTACACTTAAACAAGTAATACATAACAGTGTTTCCCTACAGTATCGACAATATAGCTGATATTCTGTCCTTTGTGAGTCAGGTCCTTAATCCTATAGACAACCTGAAATTAATTAATTCCATTGTCCTATCGGTAATAAGGCCTATGAGTGCTTGTGCAAACTGCATATGGGCATTGTACACATGAAGATCAACAGAAAAAACCCATTAAATTTTATGCCATACGTCAATCATAATTAAAATATGATTGCAATCAAAGTCAACACATTTTTATCAATGAAAAAAGGGTAAGGAATTGATGGTTTTATGCATATACACGTAAAGTCAATAATGTGACAAAAGGTGCGAATTAATTAACTCTTGTGTCTTTTTTCAGGAAAGGACCCATCAAAGTTGTTGCTGCTTGAGCTTGATCCTGAAGACGAAATCAAATCATCTACTGAGACTTATGTTAAATCACTATTCAAGCCCGAGAAGTATATCAGATGGCAAGGCAGGCGTTATGATATATTTCAAGCAGTGACAATGATAACAGACAGGATTCAACATATCCTATCCTCTAGACAGGAAATCTTGGCATTACTTGGTGTTACAAGGTATCTTCTGACGGACTTAGAGGATTTGGCCTTCTTTAGTAAGTAACCATAAATTCATTGAAATATGCCATCACTAATTTTCAATGGATTTAGCCCTATAGGCATATAGTTATTTATTTGTGAAGTTAGGATGAACTTTACCATCAGTATCATGTTATCTTTATAAAACACCTAATTTGTGGAGCTCCTTTAACATGTGATTCCAAGGAGTGGTTTTCGTTTCATGAAATGAGAAACCCTTTGCAAACAATAATTTATGAATGACTATTTATCAACATTTGCTAAAATTGGACTTTGATATCTACCGTGATATTTATTATATAATATGTTACAGAAGTAGAAACTGTATTTTTAGAGGTTATTACCCAATATCGCCTGTTCCTGTGTCGTATCAGCATGAGTGTCATTTGTGCTGCGTCAGACACGAGACGAAGTCGAGTGTCTGACGCAGCACAAATGACACGAATGCTGATACGACACAAGGAACAGGCGATATTGGGTAATAACCGATTTATCATATACCCATGCCCATAATTTTAGGGAATTTTTACTAATAGAACGAAAAACCTTTAATTTTGAGGCTTTACTTTATTACGCCTTGCGCATAAATATCAGAATGTTTATGTGAACAGGCTTCATTCATAAAGTATACGACGAAGATGTCAACATCACGCGCGACATCGCTGCAAGTCGTCCATATCTCAATGAAACCCAAGAAGAAAGACACCGGGATACAAAAATCGTCATACAGAAGGAACATTTTAAGGTGCAATATGCTATTACAACTTTAACCGATCAAAAACGCTCAGCTTTGAATCTATCCTGATTTCGATCGTCGTACGGCACGGAGCTCGCGCGGAGAGGGGACGCCATTTTGTTAGTTTACCTTTAGAGTTGCCATGTCAACAGTCGTCGCGCGCGCAACATCGCTGTCACGCCACGCGCTCACTACCTGTTCAGAGGAGACCGTGCACAGTGCCGGCGCCGTGCGAACGGCAGTAGAACTTGGCAAAAAAAAATACCATGGAAGACATTTCAAGACTCAACGTGATATTTCCGTATTTTGCAACCAGAAATACCCGTGTTCCTCGAAGCCCTTCATGTTTTTACGTCGGCGACATCGCTTCGCAGGCGGGGAGCGGCAGCCATTTTGTTGTTTACGTTGTTTACCAACAAACTGCTAATGTAGTTCGGGAAAACTCTAAAACTGATGACGTTCATCGTGCATATCTCGACGTTTACCGTGAAATATCACGGCTGATATTTTACGTTGAACGTCACTAGGATGTAGCAATATGGGCATGGGTATATGATAAGCTGTATTATTACTGAAGTGATTGAATAATAACCCTGTCGACATGGAAACAAAGTGCCCATTGAAGCCCCAGGTCTTCCAAACGTGACAAAATAGAACAATTTTCAGACTCTTTTTATTTCAGAATTGAAGGAACAACTTACTCGACATGGTGAACCAACTCTGCCGATTTCAACAGTCTATAAGACATTAAGCTTACAGGCAAGAAGCTTACTCCCATTCAAACTCAGTGAAAAACACCATGATTATGACATCAGATACTTGGCATTAGTAAAGTCTGAAGTTCAGTCCTTACAAAATCAGCTTGACACATCAAAATACAAAGTTGAGTCTTTACAAAGTCAGCTCAACAAAGCACAATCTAAAGTTGAGTCTTTACAAAGTAAACTTGTAGGAGCAAATTCTAATTTTCGGGCATTATCCATAGACAAGGGTGATCTACAATATAAGTTACATGAAGCCCTTATGGAAATCAAAATTCTACAAAATCATTTAGCTGAAGCTAAAGATGAAAAGTCACACTTAAAGCAACAGTGTCAGGAGTACATGAAGCAGTATGAGAGTGCTGAAAAAGTAGTTTCTACACAAGAAAGTAATATTCATGCACTTAGAGCTAAACTGGAAAAGTTAGATCCCCAAAATATCGAAAATTTACACACTAAGCTTCAAGAAAAAGACCAAATACTGACTGAACTGAAGGCGACACTATCACAATTATCTGATGCACAATCTGACATTGAAATGAGGAAGATTATCGCAGAGAGTGTTCAACTTGGTGAAAATATTATCACTGGTGAAAGGAAACCAAAGGGTGAGTTTAACATATTAATTTATAGTAATTGAATGAATAGAATGAATAGAACATAAATGATAATACAGGGAGATTTCGATTGCATTTTGAAAACAAAAGAAGGCTTCTGAGCATTTTATTCAAATAAGGAAATTTCGTGGGAAATTGTGTCTTCAGTCGAATCCTAAAATACATTAACTCGCATGCAGCTCATCAGTATACCAATGTACACTTTTTAAACTCAAGTGAACATTTTTGACCCACTCCATTAGTATGTAACATTGGATCAGAGGGCACTATGCTTGTTTTTAAATTACCGGTATAAAGATACATTCAGACACATGATGATGTTTTGAAACTACGCTGGTAAGTGGAAATATGCATGGCAACATGTGCATAATAAGTAAGATGCAAGTGCAAAGAAATGGTAGAGAATGCAGTTGTTTTAGTTTCAAAGAAATTTGATGTGATTTTACTTGCTAGAAGGGAGTCCAAGGGAAAATGTAGGCTTTGAGTGGCACAATAATCAAGAATCCTTTTGGATGAAAAAAGTTGTTGGTTACATCAACTATCACCATTACCCTCTTCAAGCACTTGTTAAAAATATTGTGGTTTGACAAAGTTGCAATATAAGGCTGCATTCAAAAACACGTCTGGAGGGGGCGGGAGATTCTAAAACTAACCGTGTGAAACAGCTGCATAATATATTACTAAGATGAAATGGCACAGAGAATAACACGTAATTTATCACACAACGGCCACTGCTAGTCTTACTGTGACGGAAACCAAATCATCGGCAAATGGTAAATTTATTCTTTTCCGGTGTTCTTGTGTCATTCGTATAAGTAATTATCTGAGTTTCTGTTTTTCACATCAGAGGTGACTGTTATTACAGAAGATGTGTATACCAAAACAGAAATCAAAGAGACTGAGAAAGAGGGATCACAAAAACCTGAGATGAATGTTAAGGATGGAAGTAAGATAGAAACAGCCTCACCAATACAACCTAAGATGACTTGCAGGGATGGAAGTGATAAGGATACAGCCACACCAACACAGCCTGAGATGACTAGTAAGGATGAAAGTGAGATTGAGAAATTAGCGGCCCAACCAACACAACCTGAGATAACTAGTAAAGATGAAAGTGGGATTGAGACAGCTACAACAAAACAGCCAGAGATGACTAGTAGGGATGGAAGTGAAATGGAAGCAGCCACAACAACACAACCTGAGATGACTGGTAAGGATGAAAGTGAGATAGAGAAATTAGCGGCCATACCAACACAACCTGAGATAGCTAGTAAAGATGAAAGTGGGATGGATACAGCCACAACAACACAACCTGAGATGACCGGAAGTGAGATGGAATCAGCAACAACAACACAATCACAATCTGAGATTGCTAGTAGACGAGTTGGACATCATATTGAGGCAGCTACAGTCCACACAGAACAAGCGCCTCAGAAAGGTAATTAGTTTTGCCGGTAATGTACATTAAGTAGTAAATTAGCTAAAATGATAAACAATATATTACTGATGTACAGAGTTAGGGCTATCAATATGCAAACATTGAGTAGAAAGTGTTTGGAGCACAAGAAAAATGTCATTGCCACAAGCATATCTTTACTACATCAGGTAAATACATATGATTTCTTGGTTACTTTTAGTTTTAATTCAGTTTATGATGAGAAAAGATTATATAGTTTAGGGATTACTGCTAAATCCATCACCATCATAAGAAGAGATGGGAAAGAGCCTTTCGTGACAATCTCCAGATATTTGAAATTATATAGTTAATAAACAATGTCTTGGACCCACAATATTAATCAATCTAAAGAAAGCCAATATAATATGTCCATCCATCTGGATGTGAAAATCAAATCATACAGCTTAGAAAGTAATTTTCAATTGACAGGGATTTCTTAACTATTCACAGAGAAAAAAGATTCCACAGGTATTTCCAGTAAGTTCTTCAGACGCCTTACTGGACGTGAAAACAGAGGTGATGGTAGAATGGTGACTCCTGGTAAGTACAGTACACAGGAACAAATGAATTTTGTGCAGCTAATAAAGTGTTGCATGTTGGTTCCGTATCCCCCCCCCCTGGATGCCTGGTGGGGTATAGTGATACCTGGTAGTATAAACGTTAAGAAACTCATCAAAGTGAAGAGATGACGATTAGGTCAGAGCAGCATAAAATTCCAAGAAGTTCAAGATGTCCGATCCGTATTTACAAAGTCAAATTAAAAGGAAAATTATTTTAGCTTATCCCTCAAATACTATAGATCTCACTTTTGACCATGTTATTGTTCAATCAACAGAATTATTTAAAACCTTTGACCTCATAGGGCACTCATAAATTAATGAAATTAGTGTCCGACCTCGTCCCTTAAATTAAAGAAAAACAGAGAAAGGAGAATAAATACAAGAAAACCCTTAAAAACAATCAAATGTATAATATTATGTTCTACGACCTACTTGAATATTTAAAAATTTGAGTCTTACAAAATTGCTATAACGCTTGTTCAGCACAAATTTTAGCACTCATTACATAGATTTTATTACAATATATGCATGTTTGCCGTATTTTAAAGCAAAAATCGATGAAAGTGTTACTATGGCAACAAAATATATGCTAATTGCATAGTTCGTAGTAATGGGTACTACCTTTTTACTACAATGAAATAATCATAAAAAAGTAAACACAAAAAGCTGTAATTAATGAAAATTGGGCATAAACTTCTGTTATTGCGTTGCCATCTTTTGTCACTTTCAAAGTACATGAGCTGCTTTGTGCAGCTTTCATGCATGTTTTATTTGCAATCACAATATGACCTTTGACCTTTCAGAGCACTGGTCAAAGAAGATCCTCTATGGCCATGAAAACCCCAAACCTGGACAAAGGTTCAATGATGTAAGAGGTTTGGCCTTCCACAATAATCAGTTATTGGTTTGTGACAGAGACAACAATATTGTACAGATACTGGATCAAGACTACACATGTCAACAGGTGTTGGGCAGTTTCAGTGGTCAGTTTGCCAAGCCATTCAAGCCAAGGTCAATAGCTGTCTCTGGGAAAAAACTCTACTTCCTCCTTGATGACAATAATGTGCAAATAGTTGTTTGTGATCAAAATAATAAAATTATCAGAATAATTACACTACCTACAGACTCAGATCCCCGATGCATAGCTCTTGTGAAGGGATTTGTTATTGTTACAGAGGTTACAGGTCACCGTGTCCTGAAGTACAGCTTGGATGGACAGTTTATTGCACAGGCTGGTAGTCAAGGTGCTGGCAAAACACACTTCAATCACCCATACTTTGTCACTGTCAACAGTAGGGATGTCATCATGGTGTCTGACTATAACAATCACTGCATCAAGTGTTTTGATACTGAGTTCAATTACCTCTACCAATACGGTCAATATGGTGACGGTGATGGTCAGCTATCCCTCCCAGAGAGCATTGCTGTTGATGGTGCTGACAATCTTTACGTTTGTGACCAGTTCAATGGTAGGATTTCGATGTGGAGTAGAGATGGAACTTGGAGACGTCATCTATTCCAACATGAAGGGATCTGGCCCCAGTACATGGCAGTGACCACTGATGGTGACAGAGTTGCTGTTAGAGGATTAGGCAGCAGCGAAATTTTAGTATTTTCTAAGTAGACAGAACCACCAAGATGATGTTTAAAGTCTACATTTCATCAAAATATTGAAATTTGTTCAAACGTTTTGACACTCTAATTTTAATCTTCACTCACGTGTGACGACAACATTTTTATGTCGCTCTCCTAACTAATAATCAGTTATTTCTCACATTTAAAATCGATATTTTCAGGGACAATACTACAAGTAGTCGCTACATCTTTAGAGTTTGAACATAATGAATTTAATAGTTTCAGATGCATTTTCACTGGAAAAATCGAGGAACTTTGGCAAGAAATGTATGACAATAGATGGCGATTTGTCAATATCATAACACATGAGTCATGTCAACAAACCAATAATGGGGGCTATTTTCAGTATTTCAAAGCAGAATTTTGTACTGAAATATTTAACGCAATTGTCACTTCGGGTCTTGATACAAATATGCAAAAAGTAGTATTGAGATATTTGCGTCATTTTGTTAATAGTTGTGTTCTGTGATGAAAGCCTACTGATTACAGAACCGATCCCATCACATCTCAACTCGTAGAGAATAGCGAATCAACAGATATGTGTGCAACATAATTTTAAAGAAAATACGTGACATCCCATGATGTCTATTATCAAGTGTGACTGTAAGATTTCTACATGATGTACATAACATACACCTTTATTTTTAATTATAGAATACAGGATCGTACGAATGTGTTTTGGCATGAGACCATTCTGATTGACTGACGTACACAGACTGAGTTTGTATAGAGAGCGCTACACAACAAAATTGCCATACTGTAAAAGAAGGCAATGAATAAAAGGAACAGCGAATTTCTATGTGAAAAGCTTTTTCTGGTCAGTTTATTCATTATTACACTTTAGTAAATCATTTTGCCAAGGAAGGATATTTTCTTCCAGTAAATCCAATGCTTCAGTCGTGTTCATGATGAACTGTTGGCGATAAAACAGGACAAAGTCCTCGAACCTCCAACATCAACTTCAAATAACAACAAGCAGAATTAGTGTTTTTTTTTAACACCCGGAAAATTCAAAGTTCGCTTGGCCTGGAATCATGTCGGGTAATGTCATGAGGTCGACGAACCAAATAAAGTACTGACCAACTGAATGAATCAACGAAAATAAGTCATGCTGATTTCAGTAGTGCGACATAAATAACAGGTCTAAGGTCTCCAGAGAACATCGCCACCAACGAGCAATACTTCCAACTGCTTTCGTTTGTTAATAAACTTGGACTATTCTGAGTCACAGCATGATTGTTTAACTCAGTTGAGACTATTATACTGAGACATTGGCACTAATGTTCAAGAAAAGCCATGTGTAAGGTGGTGAGAAACATAAATGGGAAGTTTTGATGTAAATTTACAAAATTATTGTCTTCAGAATAGGGAGATCATTTGCCTATATGTGTCCATATATTTTCAGCATACCGTGTTATTTCACTGTCCCTCCACCATTTTCATCCTTAATATCCTGTAATTACCATACGTTTAGGCTTTATAGGCTAGGTCTGTCTATTTAATAAAAGACTACACCCATAAATGGTAATGTATGCCACATTCTTCAGAAACTGAAATGGCATATTCCTGAGTTCAATTATTTACCGAAAATTTAAACAAATTATTAGTAAACCTGTTTAGGTTGGCAAATGTCATTCAGAAACATTTTCATTTTGATTGTTCATTGGCAAAGCAGCTAAAGTCACAAAACTACAAGTTTGTATTTTATGCAGATTTTATCTTATACAGTTACCCTGTATAAATGTAAATGCATGATACACGTCGTACTTTTGTTTTGTTCAGTAATACTGTATAGACACCTATCATCGAAATAAAATTACCACAAATATAAAACGTCTAATTTTTATTTTTATTTTTTAAGTCCTGTGATTGGCAAAATGTTGGTGTTCATTACATTTATCATAATCGTTTTCAAGAAACTTAGCTGTTTAATCATTATGCAATGATAGGCACTGTACAACGATTAGCTGCAAATGTATTTTATACAATGCGATTGGGATGAGAGTTGAATTGCAAGTAAACGTCACAAACCCTTCACTCTCCTGTCATTTTATTTCCTTTGCACTGTATGTGAAAAGTAGTAAGGGCCTAAGGCCCTATTAAATACCCAACTAAATATAAGATTAAATAGAATGACAGGAAACACGCGGTGGGTACAATTGCAAAATTATCCTGATAGCTATTTTTCTCGTACGTGAATTATTGATATGCAATGTAAGTTTGGCGCTTAAAGATTTAACAGCCTCACTTCCATTTGTTTCATATCCTTGTTTCTTGTACAAACACGATTGGAACTAATTTGGGATGGTTGGATCTCAATATTTTTCAAATTTCTCAAAAGCGTTTGGTGCCCTATAGCTGAATGTTGCAATATTATTAATTGCACATAAAAACAAGTGTGTAACTTGAAAAACAGATGAGCTTACATTTGCAGGTTAAATCGACCTTATTTCACCATCCAATTATCCCAAATTAGTTCATATCGTGTTTACAGTATTACAGACTGAGAGACAACAGGAAGGACAGGCTGACATCCACAGATAAACAGACAGGCGGATAGACAGACAGACAGATAGACAGACAGATAGACAGACAGACAGACAGACAGCGATAAAACAGACAGACAAGAAGACAGAAAACATGCAGCAGATTTGTCTCCAGTAATCAAATGTATATAGTATGTTTTTCGTACTGTAAACTAATGACTAAATAGCATTCTTCCATATCAAGGCGCACGGGGACGTAGTACCCTCCAAATAATTCTTTGGGTGTGTGTAATTGATCTGTTGCAAGTATTTCTTCAGCAAGGAAATGATAAACAGATTTTTAGTAGTAATGTTCTTCCTGGTGTTATCATAGGACGAGTACAGAAATTTCCAAACGTATCAACAAATGCCACTACTAAAAATCAATCGAATGAATTTTCGTATCGCTAAATTCCAAGAAAGACGAAGTAATTTTCAATAAAGCTCTACAGGGTAAGCGCATAATGGTCAACTAAACCAGATGATTCGTGATATTCTTCTTAAAAGTATCAAGACACTTATCGTAGGTGAAAAAATGATGTTATTCGGCAAGGTATGCTTCCCAATCAATATATCATATGAAATTTAGTTTAGTTTTGTTTTGTTTTGTTTTGTTTTGACAGTGAACCTTACCTAGGTGGTTTAAGTTGAGAGGAATCTCTTGAAATAGTGCACTGCTTTTTTGGTGAAAAATGGAAAATAACTGACCAGGGTGTTCGAGGCGACTGATTATTAACGTTTATCAGTAGCTGTCGCAATGTGCTATATTTCTTCAAATACTGACAGCGATGCTTCCACTTACAACACGAGTCCTCTGCGTGACTTAAAATCTTAGTAACTTAGCAGTAGAATTAACACGACCATGCCACCTGTACATATCAGAATCGGACAAATCTTCTAACACTAGGATACCCATCTAGGTAAATGACTGTCAGCCTTGAGATCCTTATATCAGTGCCACATTTGAGTGGGTATATAAAGTGCATGACGTCATTCGACAAGATAAAGATTGCAAATTGATACTTGTTTTAAATGTCACTTAATAATTTTACTGTTATTTTATCATGGTTTGGCTAAATCTCACTTAGTGCACATACCTACATATCCAATACCAAATTTCAAAATTATGAGCAAGCTTTGAGGTTTTGTCCTTCAATAGACAACATGTCTAAAAACTAAAAGAAAAAATTACGGTTTTTAGAAGCCTGGCTTCCGCCACATCTAGGGTCCTGTAAATATAATTTGAGCGTAAAATTAGAGCGTGATTTCGGAAAAGAATATCATTTACCTCAAGAGAACTTTCATGCTCATACTTATTTTTTTCGGCATTAACAAGAAAAACGAATAACATAAAAATCAATCGTCAATTTTATGCACATAGCATACTTACTCTATCAAAATAAGACATGCGTAATTTTTCAAAATTTATCTCAGAGGAAAGAAGCATGGCAGCCTATTTGTCTCAGGAATGGAGCTCCCGAAGATTAAGAATGAAATGAATTCTGAACAGAAGTTGATAAATAATATCGGAAGCACGCGGAACATTGCCAAGTACTTTATTGGCCGCCAATTTGGGTCAACATTGTTTCTACCATGTCAAAAATAGAGTCTCTGCGTCACTTACAGTCTGGAGATTGACATGAAGGCATACAGTTCTATGATGATAAGCTGCATTTTGTGACTATTTCCTGCCAGAAAGGACCCCTTTCCTCCTTATTATACTGTTTGAACATGGTGTCAATCATAGATCCGTCATCGACATCATGTTCAAGATAGTTTGTGTTTCGAAAGCGATAGTTTTACACGTTTAAATTTCTTGTACTTGGCTGAAGGGAATCTCTGTGCCATGTATGTAGTGTTGCTTCCTACCAGTAACGAAATGCAATCATATTGAACGTTACCATTCCCTTAATGTTCATAAATAACATTTCAAAACATGAAAAATTTACAAGCACTTTGGTGTAAGACTGTTGATATGACTACTACTGTTGGTTAAGTAGTTAACTACTTTTCTTTTAATGTGTGTTTGTATTGTTGTCAACGAATCATTCGCTATGCATGTATTTGGGTGGCTGGACACACACATACAGGGGGATTTTATTATCACTGATATAATATACCTTTTAGTCTCAAACACTCTTCAGACCCCATGAAA
>LD351887.1:20759-32089 GCA_001465055.1 Ptychodera flava | reverse complement strand
TATTTGCTCCAATTGATTCAACCTCTAAATCTTCCACCACAAATTGGTACAAATCATCCTCCTCAGATGCAGGTTCGAGTTGGTAAACAGACTTGCCCCAACTCTTACCTTTAGATTGGCAACATTTCTGGAAGTGGTTCCATTTTTGACAAGCATGGCACTGTTTTCCATACGCTGGACACTTCCTAGGTGGATGAGTACCACTACAGTTCTTGCAGTTAGATATTTGCCTTTGTCGAAAATCTGTTGACTGTTTGGGGATGTACCTCGATTTGTTGGCATGTTCTAATTGTTGGCGAGATTTCACATGCAGGGCATCTACACTTGGCGTAGCTTGTAAAGTGTGCAAATGTTGTTCACTAATTTCATGTACTTGGCAAATTTGTATCGCTTTTGCCAGAGTAAGTTCATGTTCACGAAGTAAAAGTTTTCTAACAACTTCATTAGTTATCCCACAAACGAGTCGATCACGAATTAACTCATCTAGTAATTGACCAAACTGACAAGTTTTTGCTTTATTGCGAAGGTCGCTGACATATGCTTGGATGGTTTCGCCATGTTTTTGATTTCTTGTGTTGAATTTGTGACGTTCCATTGTAATATTCGTTTTGGGGTCACAAATTTCTTTGAACTTGCGCTTAAGACAGACTGGATCCTCACGCGATTCTGCAGGAGTTACAACTTCACCGTCCTCATTTATCACCGCAGGTGCATAGATGAATGACCGCTCCCTTTCAATTGCCTCAGTACCAGCCAAATTGAGCAAAATGTAAGCTTGGGTTTTGAGAGGTTCATCACTATGAGCTGCTTGTATGAAAATATCAAATTCCTGCTCAAAAACTCTTCAATTTTCGGCGACATCACCTTCAAAACATAGTGGGTTTGGTTTCCGGAAAGCATCTGCCATTGTGCTAAAATAATCGATGGCTTATATTTGCATCAGATTCTGCAGATTTGAATTTGGCGGTCACTTGTAAAAGTTCTTTGTTGTTGTTGTTCAACTAACCTGTCCAGTTTCTTCTTTGATGAATCCACAAATTCACCAAATACAATCTTCTGAAACACTGTTATACTTGTATCCCACTCCTGACACCATGTAGATTGATGGATGACAAAGATTGATTGTGATTTCATAAGATGTTTACTTCAGACCATTCTAAGTTACATGTCAGCCATACTGGTCCAGGTGCATGTGTAGGTCAAGCAGTGACCTAGAAGATCTATTCATATCACGAACTCATTTGCATATTACATAACTATTCTACAGTCTGAACCGAACTTTCGGAGTCTTTAAACCCACTTGCACTTTGTGTCACTGTCTAGATCTAGAATGAATATTTGGATTCCAAGCAGTGTCTTCGATGACATTGACACGCACCGAAGTTCAAGTCATTGCAGAACAGATATCATGTTTCTTGTTAAGTGTGAGGTTCTCATTCGTGGGACCCTCAGAAAGTTGTATTTGCAAAAAACAGTACCACTCAAAGTCTTAGAAGTCTCGACGTTTTAATTTCGAAGCATTAAGGCATTTGAGCGACGGGCGGTATAGATAGAGGCGACACTCGCTATGCAAGATATCTTTGACTAAAGAACGAGGAAAGAGTTCAAGAAAAATCTAGCTTTCTTTCGATAAAAAACATACAACTACAGATTTTGTCGTTATGGTATATCTACAACGTTCGATCACGGAGGTTACATGTAGTTTTGAGATCTAAAACGCTTTACACCTACTTTTCGTCAATTTTGTTTGAATAGACACAGATTGACATTATTTTTTCGGACTGCTATAGAGTGCAGCAGAGAACCGAAAAGTTCTAGCTTTTTTGCTTTTGCTTGTATCAATATCTTTCACTGGATAATTATTAATATCTTACTTTGAAAAGCTATTTTTCTGTTTAGGCGATACATACTTTTGGTCTGAAGAACTAAGCAGCATGCAAATGTCGGTCATATAAAACCGCTTTCTCAAAATTGAGTGCCTTTCAGGAGCGCGTTCGATTTCCGATAGTCGATACCGAACGTTTCCGGTGCGGTGTCCGATTTTTTTCACGTACACCAAAAGAGTTCAACGTTTGGAATAAATTTGTGTAGACAGCGAAAAAGCCAATGTAAAACTAAAAGTGGCCAGTGTTTAATTAGGTGGAGTAAATATTAATCCGTAAACCTGTGATCCATCACTGCAGCTTTAAAGGGACAGTCTTCAATTCCTGGTTCTCGCCTCAGCCGTTTTTGACATTGAGTATTTTTTTAATTTGGCAAATTTGCTATTAAATAAAGCTTATAAATGTCCCGCCTCTTTAATATCGGTCTTTTAGTGGCATGGACTTTGCATAAATAAGCATTTTTGTCATATAACATAATCGGCAGATGCTCTAATTTTGAGTGATAGAGTGGTGACCTATCGAATGAGATAATTGCACTATGTGTCACTTTTATTGTATGTAACGGCTGTCATTCTAGAAGACAGCAACCAATTAAAATTCAATGCAAATTACAATAAAGGACATTTTTTGCCGACAGATTGTTGATTGAAGTGGATACTGAGTACAAGACGTTTACCGAGAACATCAAAGGTGTTGATCAGATACCAATTCTGCTGGACAACATGAACAACGACTTCAACCGTGCTTACTCAGCACAACCTGATCGCATCTTTGTTCTCAGGGATGGTAAATTTGAGTTCATCGGGGAGACGGTCAGTGACTCGCTTCAAGCAAATCCAAAGAAACTAGCAAGCGACTTAGTGCGAGATTGGTTGGAAACAGTGATTGTACCAACTGTATCGACAGTAATTCAGTCACAAAGAGAGGCATAAATCAGGTCGTGTTTGAAATTAACTATAGTAATATATGTAGCTTTCCTTGTTGCGTTTTATGGTACTTGTGTGGACGTTAAACGTGGGCAATTCGTACAGGTGAAATGAGAGATTTAGCCCGATTTGAGTCAAGCAAAATGTAACTGACTGAGAAATATCTTCTGGTAACCTTAGAGTCTATTAAGATAATTACAGCCCTTTGTTTGTTGACACTCGTGGATGCAGTATACACGACTGGATGACATGCTTTCTTAATTGGACGTAGAACACTTTAATATTCTAAAACACTATTGATATTTGAGTTAAGTAATATGCTTGAAAATTGTCATGGAAATGCAATACAAGTTATAGAAGGAACATAATAGTTGATTATCCGTTTCCAGACAACATGAAATTATTCCATTTTTAAGGTTAATGTACATCAAATTGATACTTAGATTCTGAATTTCCATAGCATTTTCACTATGTCTCAAAGGCTTTGATAATTTTCATCTTCTTTTTCATCCTATCTTACTTGCATTTCATGAGTGTATTGTATGCCGGCTTGTTATCGGATGGATTCGTCGTTATGACAACAGACAGGGGAATGTTGCCAGGACAACCAGTCTGTTTGATATTTGTGACGCAAAATCTGGAACATACGGGTGATATACTTTTGATGTTTTCGTGACATTTTAAGTCACACATTTCATGGTATTTGGCTAGTTCCCGTCTCAAAAATGAATGTCATAAAACTTTTCTCAAGCAAACTTTCAACTCTTTTCTTACAAAATCAAGAATCAAAAATGGGGGTCACCATGCAAATTGCGGTACTATATTGTAAAATTTAATTAGTCCAAATATCTGTCTCCGAGGCGCATTCTTTCTTAATGTGTAGGGTTATTATAATTTCACTGTTACAAATAAAACAAGAATGATGTACATATAATCTTAAGATGGTTTCTCTGTTGTGGGTGTGTTCCTTATACATGTATTTACATCATGTCTGTAAAAGGTGTGACTTTTGATGATGATTTTTGATGAGTCATCACTATTTTTGTGTTATACGGTACCAATACCAATGAAAGCAATATTATTATACACGCGGCAGTGGATTTACTCAACAAAATCGAATTTTTTCGACATGTGATATTTGACATTGGTTTTGACCTGACCTGGTTTACATCTAATGAATCCGCCAGACAACAGAGTAGACAAATCCACGCCACATTTCAACTGTCCGAGGTTTCCTCGTGGATGCCATTTATAGAATAAAGCGCGCTATCTTCAGCTGATGTGACGCATTAAAACAGTAGTGTATTTTCTAAGGCTCTCTTTACACGACCGAGGGTCAATCATTGGTCAGCAAGCGTATGATTGTTATCAGAAAACAGAAATGAGCAAATGTAGTGCAAATTTTGACATTGATTACACACCATGTGATAGTCCAGCACAAGGATAGCCATGGCATATTTAGTTCAGGAAAGACTTGATATACCCGAAGTCTAACCCACGGTTTTTAATTTTATTTTAGAGCGGTGGAAAATACAAGTTTAATTTCAGTTATTATTATTTGTATTATGGGGGAAAGGGTGTGCAAAGTACTACAAAGTTCGGCCACTACTGTAGCTGTGCCAATACCTTGAACGTCTAAGCTGTCGAGAATTGCAAAGTGTTCAGTCAAATCATTATTTTACTGAGGAACGCATATCGCCAAAACTCGGTAGCTGGAAAACTTTGTCCTGAACCTATGGACATACTTACTTTGATCAACAAATATGATATTTTGAAAAAGTTTTTTTTCATGTAAAACTGAATACCGGTATCTCTAACTTGACCGTCCGACATTTCACGCCAGGTCATGGTCAGCACCAGAAATGAAAAATAGGCCAATTGAAACTTCCTATCTTAAATCAAATTTCGACATTTGGTTTACTCAAAGCATGTTGTAAGGCGAAGCAGGGGTCAAGAGTTGGTGGCAAAGAGAATAGCTTATCAATACAGTGCATTTATGTCTCTTTCCCCTATCCGCGTGTGGACGGGAAAGGAAGGGGGACGTCATTTATCACCGTCAGCGGACAGAAATATTTTATCCTTGTGCTCATCGAATAACTTTGAAAAGCTAAGTTCACAGGCAAGTAGTAGGGATAGATAATTTGTGTGGGTTGAAGAATGGTACAAATAACAGGACGGGAAGATATAATAGGGGGCTTTTGCTGGTGAGAGGGTGTGGGCCTGGGATTTAGTGGTGGGCAGTTGGAGAAAGAAATTTTGTTGGTTGGAGGGAAGATTTTTTCAATCGCAACGGATGGATAGTTGGGAAAAGCTTCTACTTCCCCCTCTTACCTGTATTATGTTTAAATGTAAATATCTGGGTACATTCTGTTGGAACCAGCTGATTAGCCTCGACATTCTCGAATAACAAATGAGAAGTCGTGAAATCGAAATTGACAGGCGCAAAAATGGCAATTTCTCACTTCATTAGATGTGTTGTGATAAAGAATTGACACATTAAACGAGAGTTGAAAAGTCATAGCATGAGAAAATGTGATTTTTAGATCGTTTACCAACATGTACTTTACAATTAGAAGCAGATATGGGTATGAGCATACTTGGCGACCTTCATGTTCCGAATATCTCCTCCTGCAGAATGGCATTTCTTTGCGACATAATTTACAAACAATTCTACTTGTCACCAAATCGGCATATGGTGGTTGGTAACATTTTAACGTGACGATTTGTTACAATAAAAGCGACATGGAAACAATATTTCGTCATATAATGTGTCATCTGTGTTATTTTGAAGCAATGCAATATTTCGGCCGTAGGCAGCGTCACAGAACGCCCAACATTCTGTAACCGAGAGTAACAATTTATTAATTGCTCCATAACTGGTTAGGGGTCGACCATGGGTATTCGGGGGAGCCCGTATAGGTCAAAATAGGAAAAGTGTGTTGATAAACAAGCTGATAAAATATTTGCACCCTTGTTTATTTGGGGGCCAAAGAGCGAAACAACAAACAAGTGTCTGCACTTTGGATTGACCTGGGGTCACGTAGGGTAATAAACCTTACAAGTTCTCCAGAGGAGAACAGTTTCATGGATGCCATATTGTTTGCCGTATTGGTCCCGACTATCTCGGAGAAAAAATTGAATAGATGTCCGATATACTGTTTTCTTAAAAGAATGTAGTACTCTAAGTTTTTTATTGGATTAAGGTCTATCTACGTGTGAAGGTTTTTCATCCAAACGTTGACCTGCTAAGCGACTATGTTTTCAGACAGGTCAATAATAAGCCTGGACGTAAGAGAAATCTAAACAGCAAGTTAATTTTTTGAATTTTTAAGAGAAAAAAAACCGCAAAGATTCGAGCACTTTGGGAAATTCGTGCGCTCCGACGGCACTGTTACTTTTAGGGCCCAAAAGCGCCCGCACATGGCCGCGTCATTGACTCTACTGCCAGGGAAAGGACTACATTTTCTCATTTGCTCGTCTCTTTACATCCCATCTCCGAAGTGCAAAACTTTTTCACGCCTTATAGTCAGTGTAACAACCAGTTGGACTTTTCCTGAAGATTTTGCAAGTTTCTCGCATTAAATTATAAGGCAAAATCATCCCTTCTGTATTTTATGGAGGTTTTACTTGTTTACCTACATGTTCATTGGTTTTTACTGGTGTAAAATTTATTTATTTATATATTTATTTATTTATTTATTTATTAATTAATTTATTATTTATTTATTTATTTATCTATCTATTAAGAATTATCCAACATAAACCTCGCTGCTGCATCTAATAGATTGTTCACGTAAACTGTGTTTGACTTCGCTGAGTAAGTTTCAAATTTCCGTATACTTGATTAAAGCAAGAGACAAAATGTTAACTCCTTAACTTGTAGCCATTATATAGATTAGAAAGCGTCCTTTTTGCACAAATATGAAAACTAGTCTAGTTGAGTGACAAACACAATACAACCGTTTGAATTCTGAAGAAAGACATTTCTCGATAACCCTGAAAAAAATCATTGTTACAGCATTGTTCTACAACATCTGATACTAGTGATATGATGTCAAGATCACACAGGGCCCTTCAAACGATATATGAGATGTCGAGTGTAAAATACACTAAAAAAACATAATCGTCAACATTTTGTCGATAATATACCACCATATGGGACAGTTTTAGTTACTGGCGATATTATAAGCTTTAAGCACCAGAAAACATGCAAGTGATAGTTAATGGCGATATTATAAGGTTTAAGCAGAAAACATGTAAGTGATAGTTACTGGCGATACTATAAGGTTTAACCAGAAAACATGCAATTGATAGTTTCTGGCGATATTACAAGGTTTAAGCACCAGAAAACATGCAAGTGATAAGCGTAAACATTTCACTACCGGGCCTGATTAAAATAGTATGAACCTAAAGTTAAAGAACTTTTGTTTCTTCGAAAGACATCGTCATGATCCATAATTCCGGGGTTATCATTTGTCGTCATATTTTTGAACAAAATTTAATACATGTATCTCAAGAAGATAATTTGCCTGCACACAGACAGAAAAAACTTGGCCAATCAAATCCAACAGACTGCTTTGTCGTCCCTAAGTTATTAGCTCCGTTGCCATGTAAGGGGCTTTGAACTGGCAACCATGCTGTTTGTCATTCCGAAACAATTGTTGTGCCTTCAAAATTGTAAACTGATATCTTTGAAAGGAAGCCAATTCATCACTACGTCAACACATTGGCCGGATAGCTGAACAATAGGTGAACAATACTCCCTATACAGAGGAGTATGGCAAGCCAAGTGTTGCAAAATTCAAAAAACACATTTGCGTGTTCTAAGGTTTGATGATTGTGTTCTAAAATTTCATGTTTGTGTTCTTAAATTGTATGTATATATTCTTAAATTGTATGTTTATATTCTTAAATTCTTTGTTTATGTTCATAAAACTATGTTTATGTTCTTAAATTGTATGTTCATGTTCATAACAAACCGTGATTGTGTTCTAAAATTTCATGTTTGTGTCCTATAAAATTATGTTTTGTTCTAAAATTGTATGTTTATGTTCTTAAATTGAATCTTTATGTTCATAAAAAACATTTGTTCCAAATTTTCATGTTTATATTCATAAAAATCCATGATTGTGTTCTAAAATTTCATGTTTTTGTTCTAAAAAATTATGTTTTGTTCTAAAATTGTATGTTTATGTTCTTAAATTGTATGTTTATATTCTTAAATTCTTTGTTTATGTTCATAAAACTATGTTTATGTTCTTAAATTGTATGTTCATGTTCATAACAAACCATGATTGTGTTCTAAAATTTCATGTTTGTGTCCTAAAAAAATATATTTTCTAAAATTGTGTGTTTATGTTCTTAAATTGAATGTTTATGTTCATAGAAAACATTTGTTCCAAATTTTCATGTTTATATTCATAAAAATCCATGATTGTGTTCTAAAATTTCATGTTTTTGTTCTAAAAAATTATGTTCTGTTCTAAAATTGTATGTTTATGTTCTTAAATTGTATGTTTATGTTCATATAAATCATGTATTCTAAATTTTCATGTTTAAGTTCATAAAAACCATGATTGTGTTCAAAAATTTTATGTTTGTGTTCTATAGTTTCATGTTTGTGTTCATGAAGGTCATTCGCGTGTTCATTGAACAAATTTATGTTCATAAAAACACTGCCTATGTCCATATCTCCCTGTTAACACTGAGGGCGCTCTGGTATTAAGCAGCACGAGACAGCTATGGCGGCGGACCAAACAGTTACACCGCATACAGAGAGAAAAGTGGGCTTTGCGTGTTTCAAAGCGAAGCTTAGCACATCGTGCATCTAGACAAGTAGAGCGTGCTCGAAAACGGAGATCGATCACAAGTTTGTATTAAATATCGGCTGTTCTCGACGGAGAAACTGCACGCACATGCATAGTCACCTGTGGTCGGTCTATTCTGCTTGGCGTCTATGCCTCCATAGACGTGACATCTCCTTCTAAGGCATATGTACACACGTCGATGAGGGCATAGACGCCCAGTGGAATAGACCGACCAAAGGTGACTTTGCTGCACGCTCTCTGACTTGGGGCAAAATCAGCGGTTTGTTTATGGCATTTCGGCAGTCCAAAGTCAAAGACTCAGGGCTGTTGTGGCTGTGGGAGGCACTCTGATTAAAAATCAATGTAGAGATGGGTATGTTACCAGTGACAGGAGGACCGAACAAAAACAGACCTAATTGTGATAACATAAAATACCATACACAGCATGCATCGTACGTAGAGCTTTAGTCGTGACCGGTCTTCAGGTCTTCAAGACATGCGACCTGCGTCCTGCGAGTTTCAAAATTGAGCGACTTGTGACCTTTAGATGCAGTGAAATACGACCTGCAAGTTGTCAAATGGAAAACGTTTCTTTGATAGGCCATCTGCATCAGGCTGATGAAGGTATTTGGTCGCGATCTTTGACGTCATCGTATTAAGGTCTTTGCTGTGCGGTCCTCCCCTTACTAGTGACAGACCCATCTCTACATCGGATCAGAGTGCCTCTCACAGCCCCCACAGCCCTGAGTCTTTCACTTCGGACTTCGAAAGTGGTTTTTATGAACATGAACACACAATTTAAGAACACAAACATGGTTTTTATGAACATAAACATATAATTTAAGAATATAAACATGCAATTTAAGAATAAACATAATGTTTTAGAACACAAACATGAAATTTTAGAACACAATCATCAAACCTTAGAACACACAAATGTGCTTTTTGAATTTTGCAACACTTGGCTTGCCATAGACATGGTTAAAACTTTGTTATCATAAACAAATATATTCCACCACCTTACATTGTCTTAGTTATTAGTTGATTGATCTAATGTTGATAAACCAATTACTAGTAATCACATTCGTATATATTACTGCCACATAATAATAAACGTGTTCACTTCCCTTTGTCACAAACATGCTATCTAGCCCGTTTCTGAGATAATGAGAGCAATTGCAAAAATAACGTTTTTTTTATACTGTGTTGTTGATGTATGACATAAAGTTCTGAGGTTACTTCATATTTGTCATAATTCAATACACTGTAGGCGTAAGAAAGAAAATTGTGTCTTTCTGTTAACAGGCCCCTTGGACATAGGTCTGTCGGGAACTTTTGTTTTCTATTGTTTTTCTTTAATTTCAATTTGATCTATCAAAAATAGCAAAATTCAGTAAAATCGTGTTAATGATCTCGGCCTGAAAGTAATCTACGATGTCAACAGAAGTATGGTGAACTTCCTTGACATAACTCTAAACTTGAGCAACGGCCAACACTACTCGTTCAGAAACCCAACGACAACACGGTATGTGTCAATAAGAAATCAAACTATCATCTCTATAATTAAACACATCCCCGATATACTAGTAGTTGGAAAGCCCATCTCCTCGATATCCAAGAGACAAAGGCCTGTTCTAGAAGACATGCAGCGCTATTTACAGTGAGGTACTTAAGGCCAGTGGATGACCAGATAAAATACACACTTGTTGACAAGCCGGCAAAGAAAGCAAGTAACAGAATTATATGGTTCAGCCTACCATTCAGCAAGAGTGTGAAAACCAATGACGGAAAGGAATTCTTCCGTCTCCTTGCCCGAAGGATTGTAAATTACAAAAAGTTCTCAACAGAAATACAGTCAAAGTAAGCTACAGCTGCATGCAGAATATGGACAGTATTATAAAATCACACAACAAACGGTTTACCCAGTGCAATGATAACAAACTCACTGACGAATGTAAATGCCATATCAAGGCCAATTGCCCACTCCAGGGAGCTTGCCAGTCTAAATGCATAATCTATAAAACTACTGTCACAAACGATAAATGCATAATCTATAAATATCAATTATTGTACAAATACCATAAGTATTTTTGACAAAACTTTCGAATTCCACCCTCACTGTGCTTTGTTTTCTCGAAAAGCATATAAAAGTCGTGCGTTTATTTATGGCTTCAAACAAATTAATGTGCGTTTGAACATACCGTATACACATATGAAGTTTCTTAGCCCTGGACATGAAAACTTCTCCTAATGTCAACATTTTCTAAAGACGCTTAAAAACTTATATCTCCAGAGAGCATTTTCATTGTAACTCTAAACACCACTGAGCACTGAATATTGTTTAACTTTGGATATTTGGCGCTATACAGATAGATGAATAGATTACGACAATGGGTACTTTTTATCTTGATTTTGTAGCCCAGAATTATTTTACTGCAATTCCAGCGTCCCCTACAGAATCTAGGAAACATTTCGACCTAGTTCATAATCACTTTTGGAAATAAACAGGCTCACTCAAGTGAACACCATCCCTCTACGACCACTTGACTTGAAAAATGTCCACCACTACTTGCAAGGTACATACCTCATTTTCTATCCTCAGCATCCGGGTTATACCTCTTTATGGCATAGTATTGATTAACGAATCTCGTACTGTGTAAGTAATTAGGGTTAAAATTTACCCAATCGCATACCACGTGTGTGTATATACATAT
>LD351887.1:9511-20729 GCA_001465055.1 Ptychodera flava | reverse complement strand
TATATATATATATATATATATATATATATATATATATATATATATATATATATATATATATATATATATATAATATTTGGGTTGAAAGTTACGTGCGTTGGCGTTGAAATGTTTCCTCGAAGTGGGCGTGTTTCTGTTTAGATCGTGATCAGATATACCGATCGAGCGTGACTGGAAGTATCTCTACCCGGAAGTATCCCAGCCCTTGTCGGCTTGCGACTGTCTTCCATGTTTAAAATAGTAAAAAATTCTTCATCGAAAAAGTTTGACATTCTTTCCCCCCCGGCCATCTTTGACAATGAGTACTTGGACCTTTTTCGTTCTCTTTCCTACTTTTGTTTAATTTTTCGGCGATTTGGTTCTGTGCGCGTCTTTGCGCGAGCCTGCCAACAACTAAAAATTAGGTATACAGTCACCTGTAATCTAAATATGCCTATATATGGTCAAAGGGGCGTTCCTTGGTATTCAAAATGCCTATATATCTTAAAATCTGTGATTGGTTAGGTTTCCTCTTTCCATGGTAACTCTGGCAAAATTGGAACAGGTGACAGTATACCTTTAAAAGTTATTTCAATATCGCTCAAAAAACTATGTGGCACACAGTTAATTTTTTTGAATCTATATCATTTAGAATGCAAACGACATATATCTTGATCCTTCAGTCGTGGAGTTCAAATGGGTATTCGATATCCACCACTATTATGCAGAATTGCAGTCGAGAGGGCATGTCGGGTACTTGACGCACGTAGCGTGTAGGCCGTACAACGGGCGCTTGTCATCGCGCTGTCACGGCTGTCCAATTTGGTACATTATTTACAATGTATATATTTACAACATATAACTCCATCGCAGTTTTATTATAATCGTTACACATGTCAAGATGCTTTTGCTATCATCGTTAATGTAAAGAGTAGGAAATTAGAAAACGCTTTAGCCGTTAATAATGCAAAGAACAGTAAAATAAGACACGTCGTGATCGACGGGACGCGTGTCTGCTGTCACTATTGTGTTCTGCTTCATCAATCGGAAACGTCATTGGATACAGTGTTTGCGTTGGTCGCATGGACCCAATACGATCCTGGAGCCCTGTGCCCACGACCTCGTCTTATTTCAATTAACAAGGGAAAAGTTTACTTTTTATTTCTGACGAAATTTAAATCTGATCATTCCATCTCCAGAAGTAAATACGCTACTGGAAAAATATTGTAGATACATACAATTTCCGTTCTCGATCGTGTATTTTTCCTGGGGAAACTGAACCAATTCAATGTAAACAAATCTCTAACGGCATTGTTTTATAGATCATTCATTGAAAGAATTTTTAACATTTTCCATGGTTTGGTGTAGTAACTTGAATGTGATGGACAACCGCGAAATTTTAAGATAGTTGATATTTGCAGCAAAGTTATTGGAGAGCAACAGACCAGCCTTTCCGATTTGTTTAAGAAACATATTACACGTAAGGCAAATGCTATCTTGAATGCTAAATTTCAACATCCATTACGTCATGAGTTCGATCTGCTTCAGTGTGATCGTCGTTTTAGAGTTCCAATTTTTATAATCAAACTACTTTTTTATGAACAGAGCAACTGGATTTTTAAATATAGTTAAATAGTTCTGTTTTTCTACTTATGTGTTACCAGTACTTTGTTACCAATATTTTGTGGAATTTTATTCTTGCGCCCATTTACTTGTTATACTTAGGCTGCAATTTTTGAAGTGATTTTAATTTGTCACGTTTTGCAGTTGCATCTTGGAGTGTGGTCTTATTTGCGGTAGTTTTTTGTTGATTTTTGTCACTATCGCAATTCGAATTGTTCATATTGGGACAATAAAGATTTTATGGCATAGTATTATATTGTATTAGTCTTGAAATATTGGGCTGAAATACTTAGTAATTGTGATTAACCGGATTGCCTCCCATTTCAGAAAATTATTATGACTCTCTTGTGTCTTCGACAAAGCAATTTCAATCCAGAAATAATATTGACATCGTTTGCTAATTGTATTTTCGGTATTAATTTGTTGAAACGAATGACAAGGTACCCATCTGGGAATGGATGATGGATGAACTGCAGGTTCACTCATTTATAATTCTTGCATGCCTCGTACGTCGAAAGTCGTGCAATCCTTAGAATTAGATAGTAAATCGTCGATGACGTCAAGGACCAAAGAGTTATCAGGCGCATTCATCGAAAAAGCTATTCCGGGAATAATTTTTTGAGGGCAGGGGAAATTTTAATTTTACTTGGGCAGGGGACTTATTTGTAGCTGGCAGGGAGCATATATTAGTTTTTTTTTTTTGTTGGCAGGGCAGATATCGGTTGATGGGCCTGGGGATTGGGACTGGGGAAAAACGAAGAGAGGGGAAGTTACATGTCAAACGGGGACATGTGAAAACCGACAGGATTTTTCATCACAAGGGAGCTTCATGTCTGCAGAGAAATGATAGAATTTTAAGGGGAAGTTTTTCCAGGGCAGGGAACTCGACAATTACTGCAGTGGAGCTTTAAAAATTAACAATGGGGACGGGAAACAGGAAAAAAATATGTGTGGAATGGGTAAAAATAAAGTTTGAGGTTAAGTCGAAAAATTTCAGTTGGAGGGCAAATTATGAACAGCTAGTTCGTTACCCTCTGGACTCAAAATTAGTCAGTTCACATTACTTGTCATGCACAATGCAACCATTTTCATTATTAGACAGCGAAGCCACTGCAGTGAACTGCAATAAAACTGCTCACACTAATTAGTTTCAGCTATAGCAAGCTGGCAGAGTCGACAAGATTGTATGTCCCGTGCAGACAGTTTGTCTGGGGAAGTCGTAGTTTATTGAGGCAACACACTTTTGAGCTCACTGCCATAGCATCAAGTAAAATTGTATGTCTCATGCAGACAGTGTGTCTTGGGAAATTGACATAAACAAGACTTGTACATGGACCAGTGCGTGGTAATGTTACATTGTATCTCAATCTTGAACACAGGGTGCCAATTGTAAAACTGGGCAGTTTCTGTTAATTTATTTTGACTGCCCACATGCAGAGTTAAAGCCGACCTTGTGTCATCTGACTCTGTTAATGTTATCGTTAGCTACAGCTGAAACTAATTAGTGTAAGTAGTTTTATCGTTGTTCACTGCCGTAGCTTCGCTGTCTAATACTGAAAATGGTTGTATTGTATCATAATAAGGCCCCTTTAAAAAGTGCATTGTTCGTTTAATTGGCTGCAGCTGAGTCATGATTTGGCTGAGAGTAAACCGGGGCAAGTTGACAACTTTGGGATTTTAAAAAATGATCGAATTACATGTTTTACGTGGGAAATAATCTTTTTTTTTAAAATTACGTGTAAAAATTTCGATAAACCGCGTAACAGTGGCTTAAATGTATCATTGCGCCGTTCGATGATGAAAATTGTTCTATTTTTCCAGCAGATTTTTTGAAAATGAAAATAAAGCGTATGATTGCCTATTCTGTGTAAACTCAAAACTTTGGAATGAAACTATGTGACAAGAATGTAATAAAAAACATTATAACCCAAACAAAGGCTCTGTACCCTCGAGGCAGGAGACCATTTGCCCTTTTTATGTCGGGCGTATGGTGACCTACCCTTGGCATAAAGCCCCGTGTCTTGGCCATAATATATGATTTTAACAATATCACAGGAAACATATCAGTGAGTGGACGTATGGGGTAAAACACCTAAAAATATTGCAAGAACGAAAATGTCCACGTTATTGAAATCTGCCGCATTATGAAAATGTACTAATATGTCTTGAGGACTGTCGGAAAACTACGCGTTCTTTTGCAAATAACAAGCATATAAAATTGGCTTCTTGCATGAGTAACTTAGATCGTGGGCGTTGTTTTAATAACCCATTAAAACAAAGTGCTATTTGTTTTTACATTCAGCAATACCCTGCATTTTATTAAAACACACATGTCAGTCAATTTAATAGCAAAATAAATACATCAGCAGGACATAAATAATTAAGGATAAAGAATATTGGACTTGAAAGACTTGAAAGTGCTTTCCTGCCTGAGTACAGAAATGTAAGTGAGCGTATGTTTATTTTTGGAATTCAATTCAGAAGTTTCCTGTAAATTGTTTACATTGGCAATTCTTGCATCTGGGATTTTTGTCTGTAAAAAAAACCAGGAAAAATATAGTCAAAAAGTAAATTGCTAAGAGATACATCTACCTCGTTTTAAGTCTCAAAATGTGTTTCTGCCAAAGCCCTGTGTATAGCTTAATATTGTGTTAATATATTGACGTTTCGATAAAATTGAAATCGAAAGAGGAACTACCAAAATATATCATCAGATAACTTGACATTGTCATTTATTTCAAACCCCTACCTTGATTTTTGTCTGGATGCGCATCTACAAGATTATGCATTTTTTATAGCTTAACATAATATAATGTGCATACAGATGGAATTTTAAAAAATGATAGCGGTTACTGTATTTTCCCTGTATCTTTTACAAAAATATCTTTCATATTAATTTTTAAATATTCCAATAGGTCATTAGTATGTGAAGTCAAAAGTAGAAATTTTAATTTTCAGAAAATTGAGAAAGTGAAAACTGTTATTACTCTATCAGAACAAAACTCAAGAGTCCAAATATATGAGTCCTAGGCGGGTTCTACCTTAAAGTTCCACAAGCTCTCTTTTACTATACGTATGTTAACAATCAATACAAGTTGCATCAGCTGGTATCTGTCCTTTTTTCTGAATAATTTTCATAAGGGAGCTTTCAGTATTAATGGCCGATAAAATTTTGCTGTTACTTTTTTCCTTACGTGTAAACCTTTCGAAAAGCTGCTTAATTCAGCGTGCAAAACTTGTTTGTGAAATAAGGATGCTTCTACGCGTGTTTTACCTTCTTGTGTCATGTCACCGCAATCTGAATAAAAGTATACATATTATCTGTCACAGTAACCCTTCCTTTTTATCGCAAATGGATTTTCCTGAATAACAGCCTTTGACTGAGGGAAGGTAATATGTGGGTGAAAGTTGTACATGACACAGAGACCTGGTTTATTTTGAAAGGTTCACTTTGTGCTGTGCATACAGTGTAGCAGTGCTGTTAATATCTAACCATAATTTGGGATAAAATATGCACAACACTCTTGGAAATTAAAAACAAAAATTAATTATACAAATAAAGAGTTGAATAGTATCAATGACTTTTTTCAGTTTAATAAGCATTAAGGAAGAAATACACATAAGCCTACTGTCAGTATTTGTATTGTAATTCTTAAAATCTAAATAAAATTCATTTATATACTATAAAGTAAACCATATTCTAGGTAATGACATGGTGGTTCGAATACCACAGTGGCTACTAGGGGGACATGTTCTTGAACGAGCTCTTTTAACTGTTTTTGTTCCTCGTTTTCCTGGGTGAATTTGTACCAAGGCCTGTGAATTATACGTAGTTTTTTACCACTTCATCACCTTTTATTCTGACATTTTTTGTGTTAGGATGACATGCAAAATTTTACTTCGCGAAAATGGATCTGTGTGAAAATGCGGTTTCCTTTAAGAGGGCGCTGCACCCAACAGAGCATATTTTGCTCAAAAATAACTTTTTTTGCAAATATTTATTCAAGTTTGATTAAGTTATGAACCCAAGATAAAAAAAACCTCAGTGGTCGGGTTCACCTTTGAGCTTGTAAAGCAGTTGTAAGTTGCGTGATAAAAAAGTGTTAATTTATGCAAATGTATGCAAATCACCCGATTTTCTTGCTTCTTTTTTCTCCCACTTTCAAGATTTCCAAAGAATTTAACTCCACTCTGGCTGGGTCAAATTTTCTGATATTTTCACATTATGTTTTTTAAATGCTATACATTAAAACGACTATTTTGTTTGGCAATAAAGTGCCTACATTTTTAAGAAGACGTATTCTAATTTTGCTAATCATGATTTTAATCGCTTTCTTGAGCGTCAGTCTTTTAACCTATGCATTTTAGAATGAGGATTGATAATGCAAAATAAAATTGTCATTTTTTCCTTCATATACTCTTGTTTCAAATGAAATATTACATTCCTGAAAATAGCGTCAAGTTTTTGAATTAAAATCAATTTTTATCGTTAATACCAAAATTGAGGTTTCTCCCCCACATATACACCAACTTCATACTTCGAGTAAACTACTGCTACCATACTAAACTTTAGAGTCTCTGCTTTTTGAAAATATTTATTATGAGGGGGTTTCCTATGTTATCTTTGATGGGAAATATTGCTTAAAAAACTGTGTTGGCACCATGCAGCCACACCTTAAAACTTGGGCCCACTAGCAATGCAGGATATATGGTTGGATGTTACACAATTTCAATCAACTTTTTGGAAATTACCTCATTCAGGTTCGTCCAAAAAATTATGAAGTAAGCTTGTGTAAATTTTATAGAGATAATATTTCATTTTTAAGGTTACTTCTGATGTTTGATGTAATTGAACACTAAAATAACTCTTGAAAATGGTAAATAGACTGCTAGCCAAGCTTATAATAAGAATATCATTGATACAATTCTTTTGATGGGCAAAATTGAATCTAAGTGTAAATGACCAGAAATATTAAATCCCTCAGGATGAATTTTTAATATTTTACTAAATAATTTGCTTTTCTACAATGTGAGGCTTGGCCATCGGAATGAAATTTCTTAGCGTGGTAAGTTTATCGTAAAATCGGAAATATCAAAATTTAAGGAAAAATATTAACACCATCCGGGAATGTGAATTAAAGTGCTGTGGATTAATTAACTTGCAGAGTTCCTCATGGCCAAATTTCACGTAACAATACCTTTACAGACTATGGATACTCGGCTATATCGTTGATCATGATGGTAAGCTTAACAGCGATACATGGTATAAATGATTACAATACGAATATTCTGTAAATCATTCTATTTCGAGATGGAAGAAAGTCATCGAATTCTGCAATGATGCATCCATCTTTAATAACGAGCAATTTGCATAGAAAGGTCACATTAGCTAATGAACATAAATTTTCTGCGAGTATATAAGACACAAAACAATATCAGTCCCTAACTGTCAAAGTTGCCTGGAGTGCTGGTGACACGGTAGAAAGCAAAGTTATTCAAATGTAGTTGTTGTCCTCAAACCTACAGCACTCGAGACAATTAACATCTTAAAATTAATAAATATGTCAAACACGACATTCCTTCACATAACTGCATACAACTAGGTAAGGGATGGACCATTAGACCTTGGGAGGGGGTGGTCACAATGAAATTGTGAATTTTTTCTTTACTATTGTAAATTTCTAAAAAAAAAAATTTTCCCAATTGAGATTAGCTGTGCAAATGTTTTTTTTCAGAGTAAATTTTCAGATTTATAATTTTTTTTAAATTGTTGCTGTCTGAAGATAAAGAGGGCAAAGATGTTGTGCAAAGCACCACAAGCGGCCGCGCAAGCGGTCAAGGGGGGGGGGGAGGTCAGGAGGGGGATGTCCCGCCTCCTGCTGTCCGAGCTTTTGAAAAGTAGAGATTAAAATGGTGTTATTTGGTGGCACTTGGGGAGCATTTTTTTCAGATTACACATCTCCGTCTGAAACATGGTCTTCTTGCTCCTCAGTAGCTTCCTATAGTTTTGAAAATTGACTATTCTGGTTTCCTGGCTTCCCTTTCTACTGCGTGGTGAAATGCCTACATTCACCCCACCAAACATCATGCATATCTCATGACTTACAATTGATTTTGACAAGCTGAGAAGCTGTTTGCAAAATATAGTGAAATTTGCATATTTGTGTTTTTAAAGCAATTGTTGCCCTTTTTTGATCAAAACATCTATTCCTCTGTAGCAGCATGTCCAAATTGATTGGATGTGTATAGATGCGTTGAAATTTCAATATTTGTCTTTTTAGGGCAATTTATGCCATTCATGGTCAAAAAATCTGTATTCTCTGAAAGGGCTTGTCCAATTTCTTTGAAATTTGCTACATAAATCCCTTAAGATTTGTTTAAATCATGCTTTTTTTCTGTGGTGGAAAAATTATTCAGATAATTGTCATTCAGCATTTGCTACACACAAACGATTATTCATGCAGATTTATTCAGTATTTGCTATCGAGAAACTTTCAAAGTTCAACCCTTTTGTGTGTTTTTGTGTTGGGATTTGTTGGATAGATGGCATTCTACGTAGTGTATTGTTGAATGTTAAAAATGTGTTGCTGTTGTTTTTTGAGGCTGTTTTTTGAGAAAAAAGAATTGAAAATGCCTTTTTAAAAGCAAAATAATACATAATGACTTGATATGTTGTTTTATCATTATTGACGTGTTTCTACTTGTTCACCCATTCTTGCATTCATCATTGCAATGAAATACTGAGAAAATAATGAACCTGATGTGGCCTGCGTCTGTTTACCTTGATCTTAAATGGCAAATACAACTTTTTGTCTTGACAACCACATCATAGTTTCAATGTTTTACCTAGTGTATCTGCTTGGTTTGTACGCAGGAAACAAGTAGAAAACAGGCTCTATAATTTTATAATTTTCAAATGATCAGAATACAAAAGTCCTGAAAAGATAAGATAATCACAACTTCCAGTATAAGGGATACAGTCACTCTAAATGTATAAATTAAAATTAAAAATGTGCCCGGAGGATGTACTAAAAAATACAGAAAGTTGCTTCCTGTCGGTAAAATCTAAAAAAAAATCAAGATTTTAAAGACTTTTGCAGATTTTTTTTACGCATTTGTCTTCTTATTTATTTTTTTTTATTTTGCAAACTAGTTTGAAGATTTTTTTCCCTAACTTTCTGCTCTGAATTTTTTTTTCTGTTTTTGACCACCCCCCTCCCAAGATCTAATGGTCCGTCCCTAAGTTGTTGCCAAAGATAAAAATTCTCTAAAACTCTAAGATCATGTAAATTGTCATTGCTGTTTGCGAGTAATTATTTTTAGCTCAAGAGGACCTATACACGGAAAGATCATTGACTAAACTAAACATAAATTGAGGCCAATTACATGCAATACTCGACGACAAGATTCTGTTGTCAGGAGATAAAGGATGTCGTTATCAAGACATATGGTAAATTTTATCTTTAAAAATGTTGTGACCTTGGATTGCCGCTTAACGCTATCGTAAGTTAAATAGCACATGCGCATTCGTGAAACGTTTGTTAAACGGTGTGATAAGATCACACAAGTGTCAGTATTTAGTATGATGTGTCGCGCTTGTAGTTAGGGGAATTGAAGTACCAGTCTGGATCGTAATGCTTTCAGTAACTGAAGCTGACACACCAAGATGTAGATTTAACACAACCTCGTACTTTATTGCAAGATTGCGACCGTATCGTTTACTGTCAACGGTCTGATCCCAAGTCCTCTAGTCTAAGCTCTCTACAAAGTTAAATACATCTTCAAACTTACAAAATTACAAAAGTTATCACGTGGCAATTTTTCCGCCAGTCTTTGATCGTTTCTCAAGATTAGATAAGATCACACAATGGAATATCCGGTTCTCGATTGTTCTCATTGAAATCTTAACCAATAATTAATTAAACTATCACACTAACTCTTATGCTTCTCGTACGATCTAAGTCAATGATCTTCACACGCCTTGGCCACGTGAGGGACGCTTCGAGATAAAATCTCTACAGGGAGGGGCGTTGCCGATGTATTATATTACCATGCCCTGTCCATTGCGTTTTAATTGGTCGAGCTGAACCACGTCACTGCCCACAAATACACAGTAATGGTTTGTTTTCAGGCCCGTGAATATGAATAATATCGTAAACATAGTAACTTTACGGCTATTGTGATTTGTACAAAGATCATAATCAACCACAAAATAAATTGGAGCATTGATGGGCCAAGTTCAGACGCTTTTTTTTTCAAAACAATCTCCGGATTTGCAAAATTTTTGCAGCGCGCACTACTCACTGACAGGTTCTGGGGCCCTGTTGTCGTTCGCACGGGAAATTTTAGTAAATTTTGACGGTTTTTCGGGGTTCGTTGATAATATAATGGAAATAATAGACTCCGCGCTGACCATTAACGTTTATTTATGGGCGCGGGCAAGAAGAAAGCCAAATTAACGGGTTCGGCAAGCCTCGCCCGTTAATTTTGGCTTTCCTCTCGTCCTTGCCCATAAATGAACGTTAATAGTCAGCGCGTCGTCCGTCATTTCTGTAATCATTCGTCACTTTGTAAGGACATATGAGCAGTCATTTTTGTTTTTAAGCAGCCACAGAAGGCTGCGATCAAGTAAATGGGCGTCTACATAGCTAATGTATCGCAAGGTTTTGACATGGTCATATTTAGCAGACATTTAAAATCCTGAAACAACGTTAGCAAACCATTTCATTACCTGCGCAAAACAATTTCAGCTCGAATAGCGCTAATCGCAAATGACGTCACTGTTCTCTCATTAATATGCATAAATAAATATTTGTCTGCATTTTCCGCATAAACGACGAAAATAAAACCTGAGAGTGTCAGAATGGCTATATAGCATCACACTTATTCGTATGAATTGATGACTGAGACTAAAAGCTGCAACAACAGCCGCGCATACAACAACAAAATTTGTCCGAATTTCAGCATATTTGTCCGAAAGTCGCGCGCGTGCAGCTATATTTAGTAACAAACCCGGAATCGCGATCAACGCTATTGAAACATAAAAGTAAATTCTAAGTGAAAGAATACAGCTCGCAAAGCCTTTCCCCGTAATTTCTACGATAACATGCCTTTCTGCCCAGTCAGCCGTAAATATATAAACGCGGTGACCGAATGAACTACTCGAGTGACATGTTCCTCCATGTAGTCGATTAACTTTCTGTCATTATTGAGCAGTTTATAGCCCCGATTAAAGCAGACGGCATGTGACGTACCGAAGTGAAATAGACTCTTGTATTAATTATATTTACACCAGTAGACCACTGCACGTCCGTGTGGTGCCTTGCCGCTCCCAAACCATGGCCTAAGAGCGCAAGCGTTACACTGAGGCAACATGACAGCAAGTCTTCTCTGGACAGCGCTTTTTTGCTGTTTTCTGGCGTACAATGTAGTGGCTTATCACGGTAAGTAATGTTTGTGAAATACGGTACGCTTTGAAGGAAGTGATTGCATTAACTTATTGGACTTGCGTGGAGAGAGAGAGAGAGAGAGAGAGAGAGAGAGAGAGAGAGAGAGAGTGTGTGTGTGTGTGTGTGTGTGTGTGTGTGTGTTGGGGGGGGAGGGAGGTGAGGAGAGG